>JAXIVD010000538.1:97500-140000 GCA_036785275.1 Cancer borealis | reverse complement strand
TCATCTGCAAGTGTATCATTGAGAGGCATACACCTGCTTTCATATTACATTCACTTTTCATAATACTTCCCTATATAATTCTTAACCTACACCACAAACAAGGAATGTTTCATTGATTTTCATTGTACTAAATGGTTGTCAATTTAAAATGTGAATTCATTTATAACTAAATTTCGGCAGGAAATTATAAGAAAATTTCCTCAATATAATAATTCATTGTCAAAACAAAAAGCCAAAATAAATACTTTATTCCTATAATGTCACCTTGTATGACAATAATTAATAAATGTTTATGAGCTGGAAATAATTATATATATATATATATATATATATATATATATATATATATATATATATATATATATATATACACACACACACACACACATTAGCATATTAGCATATAATAACAACTAGTGCCATTCCTTCTAAACGTGAATGTATGAGCCGTTGTTTCCATGACAATATGTGATATTGTTTCTATCTAATCTGATCCTATCAGTCTCAACTAATTGCCTTCCAATGTATTGATATTGGCGAGGATGTCCGGGAACACTGTCATCACGGTGAACCACAAGATGCACACCACCACACACCACACACCCACTGACACCACACTCCCTCGACAGAACATGACGTGCTCACTCACCACACACACGCAACACACCAACACACATAACACACACCCTCTCCACACTCTCCAACACTACGGAACAGTTTGACATGAGGGAGTGGCAGCGAGGGTCTGATATCTAAGTCAAGGGCGGTCTGCTCCCCTCCTGACCACCACCACGCGCCCTCACGCCCTTCCCGCGCACACAATACATGTTACACGCCCCTCCCAGGCACCACATGGCATTCCTAGGCTTGACACTCACGCCAGGGCACCAAAGACTCACTGAGGCTGTCATTGACTCCTATAGTGCCCGTCTGTCAGATTTGAGTAACACTATGTTTTTTCCCTGTCATTGCTTAATTAAAACATGAATTTAACTCATTCCAGGCCAGGAAGTAGCCACTTCCTTCTACCTTAACTGGGTATTATAAAAATGAAATACCTGGAAAAGCAGCGGAGCCAGAAAGGAGTAAGAGGCGGGCGGGAACTGTACACTATACTTGGCCATGTCTCTCTCACGACTAGACGTAAACACACATGGCTGCTGTCTCCTGACGTCATCTGCTGCCTTCCGAAAGATGCCAGTAACCTCACCATATACGAAAATAACGCATCATATACACCTAACAAAAGATGTCAGGTGTAAAGATAGTAATTCTCGTTAACTAGATGTTATTGTTTTTGAGCTTATTGTATTAGAAAGAGTGATATTAAGAAGATTTTTTTAGCTTCCTACATAAACACATGCTGGCTCTGACGTCATCTCACCACCCAGCAGCATCACGCATGTTGCCATAACGTTCATATTACACCAAGTTGACAGCTATTAATTACCCCAAAATATATATAAACACTAAACAAATATATGTATCCCTATTTACCTTCAGGATTATAAAGGTACGGTAGATATAAGGCAGGAAAAGAATGGTTAGTTTGTTAGGTATGCAAAGGAGAGCGGCAGATGGTGGACGGAGATGAGAATACCAGCTGTGTAAAGGATGAGATACGCATCTTAATCCTCTCCATTTCTATTTTTTACATGTCAAAGCTGTTGGCAATGTGTTGAATGGTCTCATAGAATATATTACCACGTTAATCTTCAGTCATACATGGATATATTGGGAGTTTATAGCGTATTGATTCGTGAGAAATAGTTCCGATGTATGTATGCCTGAATGTTTTTTGATAAATTAGTTTAATTATTCATGTTTTCTTTTTTCTTTTGATGGTCTGACGTAATGTTTTAACAATAGAGGTGCAGTGAATCCTTATATCCTGTGGGAGTTGACTCTTTTTGTGTGTGTGTGGTGGTAGCATCATGTCTTCTAAACTTTTTTTTAGCAGGGAGGGTCTTGAGGCGGTAGATGGCGATGTATGTATTGTTCGGTCTATTATTTTTGTTTCTCTCTCTCTCTCTCTCTCTCTCTCTCTCTCTCTCTCTCTCTCTCTCTCTCTCTCTCTCTCTCTCTCTCTCTCTCTCATTTTTAAAGCTCATTTCTCCCTATGATATTAATGCCTGACTTCAGAAGAGCTACCATCCTCTGCTCACACATATTAGGTTAGGTTGGGTTGGGTTGGGCACTCTCTATATACCTTATCTATCTACCTTCATCCCTTTTTATCTCAGTGTGTATAATTATCAATAGAGTTCCTTCCGTACTGTCCTCTCCTATGATATTATGATGCAAGGCTGTCAAAGGCGGACACATACACACACACACACACACACACACACACATGGGTTCCGGACTAAAGTTCGTATAGAAAAAGTTCGTATGGCAATAATTCGTAAGGTAAAGTTCGTTTGCCTAAAGTACGTCAGGATAAAGTACGTAGGGTATAAAGTTCGTAATGGAAAAAAATCGTAATGGAAAAAAAAATCGTAAGGTTAAATGTTCGTCGTGCCAATGTTCGTTAGAAAAATGTTCGTACGCGTTAGGATCGGTTAGGTTAGGTTAGCTCGTTATGAATATTTTACATAGGTACCATACGAACATCTGCATACAAACTTTAGCGTACGAACTTTTTGGTACGTACTTTTTTCAAACGAACTTTATCCCTTACGAACATTTGCTTACGAACAATTGCGTACGAACTGTATGCATACGAACTATTTCCAGACGTACTTTGGTCCTAGAATCCATACACATATTTATCATAGTGAGAAAATTATAATGCAAAACCCATGTCAGCCTCCGTACGTGAGATGAATCCAAATTATTTTTCATAGCTTTATCGATGCCGTTCTCCTCTCGATTTTTTATTTATTTATATAAGTAACGTGAATTATGTTTGGTTACATAACTTGATTATGCATTTATTCTTATCTAATCAGTATGTGAGTAGAGTAGTAGAGTACGTACCTCTTTTTGCCGTACGTTCTACTATCTATGCCATAAGTACTATAGACATTTTGGGGAAAACCGTACATTAGATAATATTCAAACTTACATTAGATAATATGCATGTTGATTATGGTAATATGTGTCCCTTCATTTTCTATTATTCAGTTTTTTTAGTTATTTATTTTCATTTCCCATCAATTTTCGTCTCTTCCCTATCACTTCCCATCAATTTATTGTATATTTTGTTATCCTTCCAGTGTATGTCTGTGTGTGTGTGTGTGTGTGTGTGTGTGTGTGTCCTTTTCTCAATATTAGTAATAACAATTCCATCGATAACATCTAATAAAATATACAATCAACAATAAATCATTCCCTCTCGCCTTCTATTGTGCTAAAAACATGCATAGTTATAGATCAAAATATATAATGAAGTACGTAGTTGTATCAAAAGACTATACATAACAACCTTTGATTATGATTAGATAACAGTAATTAATAACACACATGTGAGACATGTGTTCCCTCTAAATCCACCTCCACTTATACATCCTCGATGATGTAATGGTAGAACATTATCAGCCCGTCTATACACAGTCACGCCTGTTATCATTATTAAATCTTCATGTTACATTCTACCGGACGAGTGTCAGCTGCGGTTCACCACCTCACCACCACCACTAAGGCCCTGGCACTACACAGGCACCAATATACAGTAATCTACAGTGCCATAAGGTAAATAAAGTGGAGGAAATGAAGGTGGGATAAGGAATGGAATATTATTGTACTTGTGATTTTCTCTCTTGAACTACTATAGTGATTTTCTTGATTAATTCTTCCCTTGTTGTAGGTAATTAAGGAGTGGTTGTTAAGGTAGTGGTGTTATGTGTTACGTAGCTAGAAGTTATTATTAGGGTAAATCTTAGAGATGAGATAGACATGAGATAGAGAGCAGCTTTGAAAGACACCTGTTATTTGTGTGTTAGTTCCCTGTTCCTTCTCCTTTAAACACACCTGGCTATCAGATAAAGCAGATATTTGCAGTTTATTTAACTTGTTTTGTTATATATTTTTACATACTAGTTCATAGAGACTTAATGATAATGATAATAATATATACTTGACTTAGCAATGGTTTAATTTTTATCTACAACTAAATGATTTCTACTTTCTGATATCTGTTATAGAACTTTTGATATTTATTTTATTTTATTTAAGTTTATGATGACTTATTACTGACTTAATAGCTGACTTATTGTTATTAACAGTCACTGCCTTCTTACCTTGCTATCCATTCCTTTCCTTCCAGCTGTTTTCCTTCCAGTCATTTCCCTTCTTTAATTTTCCTTCCTTCCCGCCGGTCAGTTAAGTAAAATCCACATATTCTTCCAGGTCATTCGCATCATCCCAATTCAGAATGTCTAAGCCGAGAGTGTTGGTTACAAGGGCAGACATCCCTCAAAAGGCCTTGACCATGCTGGAAGAAAAGTAAGTAAGGCTAAATTAGGTTAGTATTAAGAGAGAGAGAGAGAGAGAGAGAGAGAGAGAGAGAGAGAGAGAGAGAGAGAGAGAGAGAGAGAGAGAGAGAGAGAGAGAGTGAGTGAGTGAGTTAATACGTTTACCTTGTTACTCAGAACCTATAACTTTTTAATGACTTGTTTTTTGTAATTGATATCATAGTATTTGCTGTGGCTTGAAAAGAAAGTGTGATTGATGTCTTGAGTTTCATGAATAAAGTATAGGAGTTCAGTTTCTTTGTTTTATGTATCATTTATAAGGATGCACTTCAATCCATCAAAACCTAGGTGCAAACAGGTAATGTGTGTGTGTTGTTATAGGTGTGAGGTGGAGGTGTGGAAGCTGCCTTCACCCATCCCTCGTGAAGAGTTACTGAAGAAGGTATCAGGGAAGGATGGTCTCTTCTGCCTACTCACGGAGAAGATTGACAAGGAGGTGCTGGAGGCTGGAGGTGAGGAGGAAGCAGTGATGATAATAATGATAATAATAAAATAAGAAAAAAAACTAAATAAAAAAATAATAAATTGCAGAGCTGATGCTGCAGGTGAAGAGGTGATGGAGGTAGAGAGTTATCCTGCAGTACACGAGTTAGTTATGTTTTCTATTTAATAATTAGTAGCACACAGGATTGAAGTTAAGTGTGTGTGTATGTGGGAAGGAAAGAGGGACATAGATTATTGAAGTTAAGCTTGTATGAGGTTAATTGTATTTGCTTTCCTCAGGGCCGAGTTTGAAGGTGATCGGCACTATGTCTGTTGGCCACGACCACCTCAGTTTGGACGAGATCAAGAAACGCAACATTAAGGTAAGAATCACACACTGTATCAAGAGCTTACCGTTGAGAATGTAACGTTGATTTGTGTAGTTATGAGCTAACCTAAATAGAATAAATATGAATAGATAGTAAAATAATGATAATAACAACATTGAGGGGAGTGAAGATTAATAATGTATGAGAAGACTGGTCTGTTTGTGGTGCTGTTAGAAATTGCAGGATATATGTTAGTATATTTTATTTACAGTAATTAATGTGAACGAAAAGGGAATGGAGTAAAAAAAATGTGGTAAGGAAGGACGACTATAAATATTTGTCATTGAATATTAAGTGATGATTTAAAAGTTCCTTAAACCTCATCACCCTTCAGGTTGGCTACACACCTGATATCCTCACTGATGCCACTGCTGAGCTGGTTGTCACACTGCTGCTGGCCACCACACGCCGGCTCTTTGAAGCACACAAAGAGCTCCTCAAGTAAGGTGGTCACATGCTCTGCCTAACTAACATACACTTGTAAGGTTCATTGATTGTGCTACCACGACAAAGCTGCAATGAAACTTAAAATAGATACTAGATGATGCATGAAAAGATACAAGACAGAGAACAAGTCTGAATCATGTGAATTATGACTAAACTTGCATTTACACACATGGAAAGCATTCTTCGTTCTTAGATGCATTCCCAGAGAGTAAAATTATACAAGCTTAATGTAGGTGTAAATGGATGATACTGTAAGCTAAAGTGTGTTCCTTATTCTAGTGGAGGATGGGCTAAGTGTGCTTGGTCCCCGCTGTGGATGACTGGCTGGGGACTCAAGGGCTCCACTGTGGGTATATTTGGCCTGGGCAGGATAGGCCAAGGTGTGGTGCGGCGACTCCAGGGATTCAGCGTCAACAAGTTTATTTACACCGGCCGCAGCCCAAAGAAAGAAGGCGAGACGGTTTCTTTCTCGTCAATGTGACTTAATTTTAACTATTATTGGATGATTTTGTAAGTTAGGGATTCTATACACTAGTTTATCTATCAGTTTCAGTCTTAACGGTGAAGATATGAAAAGAAAATATGATAAATATATTAGTATGTATTTACACCTTGGTAGTGAAGAGAATTTAGTATTAATGATTTTGTAAATTGTGTATGTTAAAACTATCTTCTGTTTGTACTAATTGTATCTTGTTTGGTGTTCAGGGAAGGAGCTTGGGGCCGAGTACGTGTCTTTTGAAGAGTTGCTGCGACAGTCAGACTTTGTGGTGGTGACGTGTGCCATGAATAAGGAGACACGAGGGATATTTGATGAAGCAGCCTTTGCCAAGATGAAGAACTCGGCCATCATTGTGAACGGTGCTCGGGGAGGTAAGACCAACGGAAGAAAAGACAAAAAAAGTGTGGTCGTTTTTCATGCTTTCTTTATAATCTTTGTGTACGTCGGACTTGGATTTTGATGAGAATTTTTACGGAACATTATTATACGGCTTGGCATTTTATTTTAGCCAATGGCGATGTATTTGTGTATGATTTATAATGACGCCTTAACCAGTTGTATTCTCGGCTGCTAAATAGTGATATGCTGTTACAGGATTTTTTTTTAACGTTTCTTGTTGTCCCTTAATAATAATAATAATAGTTTAAAAAAAGAAGTTGAAACTCCAATTTAACGATTTTATAAAAGAAAGGAATGAACTACTTTTTAAGGTGTGATCAACCAAGAGGCGCTGATCCAGGCTCTCAAGACCAACCAGATCTGTGCAGCGGGACTGGACGTCATGACCCCCGAGCCCCTGCCTCCCACGCATGAACTCACCACACTCCCTAACTGCAGTAAGTCAAGGCACAAGGGAATGTGGGATATGAATTTTTCCTATGACCTCTTGTAAGTTATTTAAAAGATATAATAGAAAAAAAAATTAGCGCTATATTACCTTAGATGTCTAGTGCTTTATCTTTCTCATTAACTAACTAATTGAAAAAGTGTAAACTAAATTATTATTGAACACCCTTCCCAATATTCCTGTATTTATTAGGGTAAAAACGCTGTAAGGTTGAGAAGCCGCGATGCTCTTCTTCTTTATTATTTACGAGCAAGGCTGTGGTGTGTATGTATTTATTTATTGCCATTTTCCAGCACTGTTGCCACACATTGGAAGTGCCGAGACAGTGACTAGGGAGGACATGGCAACTCTTACTGCAGCCAACATCATTGCCGGCCTGGAGGAGAAACCCTTACCAGCACGCCTCTGTTAACCTTACATTACACTACCTCATTAATATCTTGTAACACTCCCAGGATACATTTACAGAGGTTAATGTGGTGATATAGTAAACACAGTGCCTTGTCTAGCGCTGTGGCTGTTGGATACCTAGGCCTGTACTTCCAGCTCTTTTTAGGCCTGTACAGTTATCTTTCAATTTTTCTCTATAGTCTGGCTTGTATTAAGTGATTTTTGGTATAGTTATTGCATCACGCAGTCCCTTTTTTTATCTTGCTTACTGTCCTCTTTCATTATACGCTTCAAGGATTAAGCAAATATTCATGGTTGGTGTAACATTTTGAACACAGTAACAGAAACCATCTCAATATGACCAGACAACTTCACATTGTTAAGCAAGACCTCAAGTAACAGGAAATACAGAAATATTCTTAATTGGTGAAAACTTTTATAAAATTTATCTAAATATATATAAACTTCATAAATCAAACAATCAATTTTATATACTACCAATTGTTTTTGTAATATTTTTTAAAGTACTGTATATGTATGTATGTATATTTAGCTGTACCTTTATGGATTATTAATAATACCCAACTTGCATCACACTAAAGAGAGAGATACCCTGTCAAAGCACAACAAATCCCTCGACAAATTATAGAAAAATAACTTTATATATCTATGTACGGCAGAATTTTAACTTTCGCTCGATCCCTTATGGTCACATTTTACGACCTATAAAGGGTATCCGATGGTAATATTCTTACAACCCAACACCACACGGCAATAGATACAATAATAATAAAATCTTGTCCATACTATCATATATAAATCACATTAATGCAAAACTAAACTTACCCTTAACTCCATTCTTGCATCAACTTCTTCAATGTAGTGTGTGTGAGAGTCTCCTTCACTAGGCTCTTCTCAAGTACATTTTCTCCTCCAACCCACACTTCTAAACCTTGCTGGTCAATCTCTACAAGGTCACAGGTAAGCCCTTGTAGACCCACCTGGTTACCTAGTGGTGTCTGGCTGGTCTTAAGAGCATAGAAGTAGCCTCCACCCCCAGCACCAGCCAGGGACATCCCGTAGCAGTGGTCTTGTAAGGATGTCATTAACTTTGTCACCTGGAAAACAACCTTTGATTATAGACAAGGTCCTCTTATAGAAGCTCACTTGAAGGTCACTTGAAAAATAATAATAATAAGCATCACCTTAAGAGCCGGGTCGGGGGTGTTCAGCAAGGCACCCTTATGACAGCTAAGGGAATTGTACAGGCTATATACAAAACAAATATCTTCCATACCACAAAAACAGAACTAGAGGAAGTATAAAGGATATAAAAATAACCAGCGAAATTTCACCCTAACTTACCATACTTGGCTCACAACCAGATGCAACCATTTTCTTAAGTTTCCAATAGTTAGTGATACACGCTCCCAGTCCTTCAAGGTTACTGTCCAGCATGGTGCCAGCAGCTTGGAGTGCCAGGTGCCGCAGCTCAGAGAAACAGTGTGTGATGGTGGGGTCACACGCATACCAGTTACGGATCACAGTCTGCAGCAGGTTTCTGGCTAGACGAACCTGAAATAATTGGACTGGAATGGTTTTGTGCTGTTTGTTTATATAAGAAAAAGAAGTTCTAATCCAAATTGAACTTATCAATACAAATGTTCACAAGTAACTTATTGTCTGTATTACCTTGCCAGTGTAGATGAGCATTAGTTGAGTGTTGAGGTGATTGAGGTGTTGCTGTGAGAGTGGGATCTGGTAGGTGGTGACAGACAGTGGTGTTCCTTTGCCACTAACACCTAACTTTGCTCCTCCAATCAGTCCACCAACCTGAGAAGAGCAACCAAAGGGATGTCTTGTAGCAAACACGAGTAAACTAAAAAATAATTCTATAATGAAATCCACCCGTTGAATGAATGCGACATAATCTAACCAAGTTTAAAGTATTGAAAACTTAAAGTGTCTGTTAATCCTATGAGCTCTTATAAGATATTGAAAAGATATTACAAAAAGAATAGAAAAAATAAATAAATAGCACTATATGACCTTAGATGTCTGGCACTTGCTCCTTTTTTTTTTCATTAACAAACTAATAGAAAAAAAAAATAAAATAAAGTGTTGACATTGGGGATACGAACCTGGTCCTGCCATCCTCCACCAGTTGTGAGCCACTGTTCCACACATAGGGTAGCATGCACCAGGTGGGAGGGTGAAGGGGGAGGATGGCCTAGTAGCACCACAAGGGCTGCTAAAAGTGTTCCCGCTAGTAGACTGCTCCCCCCAAGACCTGACCCTTGAGGCAGGTTAGACCACACCTCCACTTCCACTCCACCTCCATACCTTCACCAGAAGAAATATCACTTAATGTTAGGTTAACATCACTTAATATACTGTTAGGTTACGCTACTGTTACTAAAGCATTCTCTCGTGTGACTGGTTAAGATGTTGTTAAATAAAGAGAGAGGAGGGCAAGGAAGTGACAGTAGTAGTAGTAGTAGTAGTATGAGGATGATGATGATGATGATGATGATGAGAAAGAGGAGTACGGAAATAGCTAAGAAGATTCATTAACTATCTACTTCAAACCTGTCACACACACACCCACATATATAACCACTTAAATATTGTACTCCTTCCCATCTTACTTATCCTTGAGCTGTGATGGAAGGGAGTCATGGTGTGAGAGTTCCAGCAGCCTTGAGTACAGTATCACCGCCTTCACCAGGGCACCGGGGGAGACTGGGTTGTCGTAGTCCCTCAAGTGGTCCAGTTCAGTCCAAGTGAGACGAACATCACCGCCTGAACAGTCCCGGAGAACACAAACAACTTGCAGCTCAGGGATGAAACGTGCTCGTGCTCCTATGGGTTTCTTATTGTTAATCTGTAAGGAAATGTATAAATAATGGGGTTGTTTTTTTATATACACGAGGGCTGTTCTACCTGTCAGGGTTTGGCATTGACTATTGCTGGTTTCTTAGAGGAAGCACCCGACACACACGCGCACACACACACACACATACACACACACACATACACACCCAGTCACACGTACAGGGTAGGATTCCCAGCCTTCGGTTCCTGCTGGTATGGCAAGGTCATGACATACTCTCATAACAATTTACTGCTAGATAAGCATACATTACATAATTTAAGAAGACAAATCCATCTTGTCTTCACCCGAACCGAGATATAAAAACATTAAATCATTGATCAGTCATAAAATATTGATAGAGAAATATTATACGTTGATCCCTGACCTACGTGGCAGCAAGTGATTAATCTCTCTCTCTCTCTCTCTCTTAGTACATACTTTTATAGCAATGTTAAGTACGGCACCTCCTTGTTCATAACATATAGGTGGTGTGTCGCTCCAGCCTCCAGCCAGGTCCAAGCGGGCTGGGGAATGAGCCTCCACCCACACCCCAACACCCACACCTCGCCGCACCTCAGGCATCACCCACATAGGTGTCACATGCACCTCCGCCGTCTCTACCTGGAAAGAAATAGAGATTAATTATACAAATTCACGAGACTCTGTAGGATGGTTAAATGTATTGCAAGGGTTAGTAATAAACTGCTTTGAGATGCAAGAGTCATTACAAGAATATATGTGGAAGTTAAGAATACATTGGTGCTTTGGTTAGCGAGTATAATTTGTTCTGAACGGATGCTCGTAACCTAAAATGCTCGTACCCAAAGCAATTCTTACCATAGGAAATAATGGAAACTCGCCCGATCCGTTCCAGACCCAAAAATATTCATATTCATATCAATATCCTCCTCCTCCTCCACATTTACTGAAAATTGCTAGTCTAAATTTGCGGAGTCCCACTGTAATCAGCCACATGGAGAAAAAAAATACTTTAACCATCGTCTTAATGGCTGCATGGAACATTTTTATGTGTCGTTCACCTGCTGGCTGATGACTATTTGTGATGCTCTCTCATAATGCCTGGCAGCTCGGATCACGTCCTCTGGCTGGCCTGAGCTGATCCATTCCTCACACACACCCTGCATCTGTTGCACTGCTGCCATCTGGTCCCCATTCTGTTCAATAAATGTGTCACTGTTAGGGTAACCTAACCAAAATTTATAACATCCCACAGTCTTCCAGTGGCTCTCCAGAAAATTACTACAAGACCAGCAAAAAAGGTCCTCAATAAGACCACAGACCACCATCCTTTACCTTCAGTTCCATGAGAGCATTCCTCCAGAGTGGGTTGCCGGCTGGGCCACTCCTCAGGCCGCCTCTGCCCTGGGCAAGGCACCCCAACAGGTCCGCCACGTTAGAGAAGAGGCGAGAGGTGGAGGGCCGAGGGACAAGTAGCAGACTGTGTAACACTTCAAACACTACCTTCACACTTGCTATTCCTCCTACAAGACAGACATTACCCTTCTCAGACAAAGCATAAAGCATGGTGGCGTGTAAATATAATAATAATAATAATGATAATAGAAATAATTGTAGTGTAAATATAGTATGAATGAGAGTATATGTAATCTTTCTACTTTTAATAAAAATTCTGGATCTTTTACCGTGGTCATAACTGTTAAATATATGACGTGATTTGTGCTCTGAAGATGAGGTTCATATTCTTACGTTTGACAAAATACTCGAATAAAGGAATCAGTGACGTTCCTCCAAGGTCGTCAGCCGTCTTAAACAGATATTGCTTGAACGATTCCAGGAAAATTAATTCTTGCATCAGGATAATATTTTTCACATCACAATTCAACATGACTGCAGCGAGTGACAATCTGGGACCACTCTTCCACTTCTGTAAATGTGACTTCCAATCTTCTTGCTCATTATCACCACCACAAGCAGCTCCAACTAATGCAGAAATGATTCGGATTTGTTCTGTAACCGGTACTCCAGAAAGAAATAATTTGGCAGATAAAAGGTTCTGGACTTCACAAGCATCTTGCCACAAGTCTTCCTTCAGTATTCCAGTCTTAGATAGGAAAACAGACCAGCTCGTGTTGAATATTGTTGCTGTTGGTTCTTGATGCCTCTGTACTAGATAGTCAGTCCATCCATGGCAGGTCACTATATTATGGTGAGATAAAGTGTATTGTTGCCACACACACCCTCCAGGCATCTTCAGAGAGGCTTCACCTCCATAAACTAACAACTTCAAGCTGTTCAGTATGGATGGACCCGTTAAGCTCAAGGATATAGCTTTACCAATCCAGGAGTCAAAGATGTAAACCTTCCCTCCATGTGTTTTTATATTCCCATCTAGCACAGAGTTAACAGTGACAAGGTTTTTGGTGTCAGTTTCACGTTTATCGAAGTGGTAAATACTATTAGAAGGGAGTAAAGACAATAGTGAATCCTTGTAAGGCAGATTCATTCCTAGGTAGTGGTGTTTCATCTCTCCAAGTGGCCACACAAACGCCTTCAAACCCTGTAACTGCTTCCATATCTGCAGCCTGAAACATAAGAAAGGAGACCATTTATAATTTCTTTTTTATTTCTTTTATGAATGAAATTTTTTTTGATATGTTAGGATCGAGTGAAACTAAACTGAACTGAAAGGGAAGGAAGGATGTGTTTGGGTGTGTGAGTGGAAGGATGTGTGTGTGTATGTGTGTGGAAGGATATGTGAGTGGAAGGATGTGTTTGTGTATGTGAGTGGAAGGATGTAAGGTGTAACTAGAGGGAGAGTAAAGGAATTAATCACCTTGCTGAGCGTGATTCCTGCAGGTAGTGTGTGGAATAACTAGCAGCTTGTGCATAGGTTGCTCCACACTTTCCACTCACATACTCCTCATGACCCACATTGCAGCACAACGGCAGCAGCAGATCAAAGTACAAGGATACCTACAATTGAAATACATAATAATACCTTTCAATGTCATGCGTGTTCATTCTAGTAGTGTGAACCAACCTCAACCATATATAACTCTTGCATTAGAAAGGACAGAATAGGGATGAAAGAGTAAAAACTGGTTAATTCTAGAGCTAGATTCACCTGCAATGAGGGAACGCCACTGTCCATGCCATAGTAGGTGCAGCGGTCAAGAGGAGGCAGCATGTGCAGTCCCAGCAGTGTCTCGGTGAGTGGTGGGCTCAGGTAGACGGCTCCTGATATCACGCTGGCATTTCCATCTTTGAATGTCTTCTCTGAAATTGCAAAAAAAATCAGACACTGTACACAAAAACATCCTTATTGGTTGAATGATTATATTTCTGACTTTATTTCTGCAATCCCTTCCCTTAACTGTATAAATAAATAAGAAAAACCATAACATATAGAATAGCTTCAGATACTAACTCAACTCTTCCATTGGCATTCTGTAGATCATGTTATCAATGCAGTGTTCCTCGCCACTTAGTACCACCCCATGCTGAGCAGCGAGGTTCAATGGCGTCTGCACCGTAAACACCAAGGCTCCAACGCCAGGCTTAGGGCAAGGGATGGGGCAGGACGTGGCACTAGTGAAGGGCAGGAAGGTGTCCAAAGAGGTCACCCAAACACCTGAGCAAGTTTTTTCACTCAGCTAAAAGAGATGTAATTTTTAAAGTTTTTTTTTAAGGTATAACTATGACAGCCGCCCACCCTACACCATCTTGTCCATCCAGTTTGAATAGCACTGATGTAGATGATGATGATGACAATAGCTCAGCAAACTAAGGGTAATATTCACTGTCCTTACCTTAGTGGCTGTCCAGAGTGTGTGTTGCAGGAGGGTTGGGGGTGTGACCTGAGCATGGGGGGGTATAAAGGTCAAGTGAGGAGCAATGCGGAGGAGGGCAGCACCTCCGGGACAGTGGGCCAGCATCCGGCCAAGGTGGACCACAAGTATACGGCTGTTATGGACCAGCTCACTGTTGATCTGAGTGTAGTGAAGGTAATGTATAAGTAAAGGCTGATGAGTGTGGGTTATAGTAATCAATAGTTAGACAAATGTATAAGTTAGTTTTGATAATGATAATTGGATAACCATAATTTTTAAGTTCAATATCAATATTTTTAATACATACCAAGTTATTAGAAGTTAATAATAATAATAATCAGAACAATTAATTTTAATAATGATAATCACAAGTTTGAAGTCTAATATCAGTAATCTAATAATTTCAATACATATCAAGTTATTAGAAGTCAATAATAATCATCAGGTAATGCTGTTTTATAACAAATAATTAAAAACAAGAAAAAAACTTCAAAAACAAGTAGAGAGCTCTTCACCAATTACTAACCAAACTCAACAAGTCCATTAAATATATAAAAACTAGGAAGGGGTAAGGATAATATGGAGATAATATGTCAGGTATCTGGTTACAGCCTCGCAAGATTAGGTAAGGTTAGGGTTAGGTTATTTCAGCTTAGAGCCTCAAAATTAGTACGCTAACCTCATCTCAATTTTTTCCTACAGGTTAATCTTATCTCAATTTTACCCTGGGTTAATACTGACCGTGGTGTGGTGGAGTTGAGCTGACAATCTCTCTATGGCCACAAACACAGCATTGATTGTTGCTCCCCCACTGCCCACCCCTGTCTGTGTTTCTCCTGGCTGCTTAGGGTCACCCACCACCACCAGCAGGTCATGGGATGGCAGTAGTCCCGCGGTGGACAGCCTCCTACACTCTGTTGGAAGACTTCTACTTGATACAGAGGAGGTATGGTGAGGTTTTAAATTACAATCATGCTTCAACAGGGTATCTAAGAATAATATTTGTCAGAGCCAGGCCCAGAGGGAGGCAAGTTATCAAAGATATTATAATGTCATAGGAAAATGATTTAATAAAACGTACAGTCAAGCACCAACTAATTATTTTGTTTAACTCACCTTCCTCAACCCCACCCCTGAGGTTGTCTGAGGCACAGGTCACCACGATAGCAGTCCATCGTAAGTTGGGAGGCTCTTGGGAGGACATTCTGAGGATAAAGAGAATGAGGATAATATGGAGATAACATTAGCGTGTTTCCCGAGGTTAATACTTACATGTCAGATAGAATTAAGATTGCAGAAAATAATGCAATATACATCAACATCCGAAAACTTGTTAAAGCAAAAAAAAAAAGATAGGGTTAGGGTGGGCTAACCTTATTTCCATTTTAATAGGGAATGCACTTAGAAAATACAGTCTACAACAGCAACATGTTTCTTTATACTCTATAATATCTAACCTGATAGATGTGGTGTTAAAATATCCACCACATGAAAACTACTGTTACGATATAATAAATTGACACGCCAACGAGCGACGTTTAATATATCTTGTTCTTGACAGGCTATCTCTATCCTTACCCTTTATATTGTATCGTAACTAACATATACAACCTTATAAATGTCACATACAATCACATTCCTACTTTAAACTTGTCAGAATATTCGCTGTCACACTGTTGCTAGCGAAGATATTGTCTGTCAAGTTATCATTGTTGTTTATTTTTTTCAGATCACGTGGAATGTTATCAGCTGATGACCTAACCGAAAGCAAGACAAGACAAGACAAGACAGACAGTTCTCGAGACAAACTACTAATAAAATAATACACTATTCTATTATATCTCTCCACCATATATATCAGATAACTGTCAAGGCTTCCCTATATAATGCATCTCTGAATAACATTATCATCAGCTCAATAATCATAAATAGTTGCCGTCCGTCCATTCTGGTTGTAAGATATGGTATTGAGTTCATATTTAATGACAGTATACTTAAATAGCTTCAATAATTATATATATTCATAACTTTAGTAGGTAATTGATCAACATAACATACCTACCTTAACTTCAGGTTTAATCAGTAGTAATTAAAGGCAATAGTGGCAGGTATATATAGTAGTTAATTCACACACTTTCATGTTGCAGTGAAGTCTAAAAACAGTGAAGTTAACACACTATAAGTTACACGTTGGCAGACTTACTAACACCTGTAGTACGTGCAGGTGTGTGATTGTGTGTGTGTGTGTGTGTGTGTGTGTGTGTGTGTGTGTGTGTGTGTGTGTGTGTGTGTGTGTGTGTGTGTGTGTGTGTTTGTCATGATTAACGAAAGATAATAGATTGGAGAGATATGAGGAAATGCAGCTTTCAAACACAGGGCGATAGATAGTGATTATATATATATATATATATATATATATATATATATATATATATATATATATATATATATATATATATATATATTATCTGAAGAAGTCCTATGTATGCTATAATCAATCACAGTTTCAAAGTAAAATGTGAACAAAATACAATCAAAAGACAAAATAACGAACTTACTCACTTCCGACATTAGTCTAACAAGGAACATAACATTATACCAAAAAAAAATCCAGCATGAAAGGAAGGAAGGAAAATATGATTACCTTTCTCGTAAGACCACATAGTTAGGTTACAATAGAAGTAGGTGAACTAACCATGCAGCAACCACAAGGAATTACCTCCCACAGTAGCCCTGACACCACCTCAGATACACCCATCAACTGACTGACTGATTGACTGACTGATTGACTGACTGACTGACTGACTGACTGACTGACTGACCCACGCCATACAAGTTTATAAAAAGGCACCAGTTAGTTGATTAATGCAAGAGGTAGAGGAGGAGGAGGAGGAGGAGGGAAAAGAAAGAGAAGGAAGATGTTTGAGTCAAGAAAGGGAGTAGAGAGAAGACTGTGTGAGAGAGAGAGAGAGAGAGAGAGAGAGAGAGAGAGAGAGAGAGAGAGAGAGAGAGAGAGAGAGAGAGAGAGAGAGAGAGAGAGAGAGAGAGAGAGAGAGAGAGAGAGAGAGAGAGAGAGAGAGAGAGAGAGAGAGAGAGAGAGAGAGAGAGAGACAGTCTCTGTCGCTGACAGCGACGCCGCGGACTGCGACGCTGTCTCTGTCTCAGAGACAGACAGACAGAGAGAGACGGCGTCGCGGTCTCTGAGACAAAGACTGTCTCTGTCTGTCTCTGGCTCTGACTCTGTTTAATTAATTAGTTATTTGGCCCGTACACACTATGGCATGTGCCAACGAAGTGTATTTCATATCCGCATTATTCAACGTCAAATAAATTGGTTGCTATGGAACATGTAAACTTTCTAATATATGGTGACTGTGTGTGTGTGTGTGTGTGTGTGTGTAACGGGTGTGAGGGTGGTGGATGCAGGGAGGAAGCTAGTGTTTGAAGAATCCACAGCCCAGAGCAAATTTAAAATCTCTCCCTCTGCCCCCCCTTGCTGGAGTGAGTGAGTCTTGCCTTTCGTCCTCGACTCCGTCCAAGTGCCCCAACCCAACCCACATACCACCCTTGCCTTGCCTTGCTTTGCTAAAGACACGTGGGATATCCAGAAGAAAGAACTCATGGACAGGGATGATGAGGGAAAGGAAGGAAGAGATAAAACTAAAAAATAAGAAAGTTAGAATGCTTTGACTTCTAGGCTACATGTGTAAAAATTGTTTTATATTATTGTTGAATCTGATTGCATTCTCTTATATTTAAGTTCAGTTCAGTTCACAATATCACGGTTTCGTCAGGAGAGGAAAATTATGCTTCCTTCAATGTCAGACCAACCATGATTCAAGTAGAGTAATCTTACTGTATTCTACAAAACTTATTCATATCTACCATGCATCATCCGTCCCTCCTCACCCATGAATGACCTTGTAACTATGCCACTGGCTGTTGGTTTGGTAAGGCCGCTGACGTCAATGAATTTCGGGCCTCGTGACGTCAAAGAAAGTATTAGCAGCCAAATTTGTCTTGAGGAATAATAAAGACAGTGAGAGGTGAATGGTGCTCCGTGGTAAGAAAGCAAATGGGGAAAGTTTGAATTATTTTATGGTTGTCTAGCTGTCTGCATGTCGCCTGCGTACTACATGAAGTTTAGGGATGGGATGAGGATGGACTTGTACTTTATATAAATAAACTTTGACTTGTTTGTTATTCCGAGCACGATATTAATGAGCCTCCTCCTCCTCCTTCTCATCCTGGCAAACAGACCTCCTGTGCTTGTGTTGTAAGTCACACATTGTATCTTTCTTAATTAATTTTTCCATGAGTGTAGAGTGAGGAGAGGAAAGGGAGGTTATTTCTTTTATGGCTTAAATGATTTTGGCCCTAAATATTATAAAAAAATAAATGAATAAATAATTAATTAATATATAAAGCTTCATCAGATGTTCAATGAGGAAATATTTAGTGACGGGCAAAGAGAAGTGAGTGAAAAGTATGTCTGTATACCACGATTTCTTTCTAGGAAAACCCAACGTAGCGAGAATTGCAAAAGTGACGCTGTTTGCACGAGTTCAACACTGCCTGAAGACTGACTGGTGTTGGGTGGTAGAGGTGGAGTCCTATTGGTCCAGGAGGATGGAAGAACCTGATGGGGGCATGACTCTGCATGTACACACCGCCCTCCCGCCTCGCTGTTCCTTGTAATGAGTCTGGCTATTTGATTTACATTTTTTTTTCTCTCTCTTTATCAACAGAAATGCAGTGGAGTTGGTGGTGCTTCCTAAGAAACTCGTCTTTATCTTCCCGGGAAACCGTGCCGGGGAAAGAGGAAGACTTTGTTTAACCTTGTGAAGGAGGCTCGTCATGCCCTGCGTCGTACACTGAAGGGCATTAAAGGGCTTCACAGGTCCTTATTTGCGGAGAGAGAGAGAGAGAGAGAGAGAGAGAGAGAGAGAGAGAGAGAGAGAGAGAGAGAGAGAGAGAGAGAGAGAGAGAGAGAGAGTGTGCAGCCTTTCTATAAACACGGCCACTGCGTCTCAAACTACACACAAGCTCTGTCAACTAGACTTTCATGTTGGCGAATGGCAGAAGAGCTGTGGGACGTATCTCCAAAATAGAAAGTTCAAAATAATTTCACGAAAAAAATATTCACATGTTTGTAAATATTAACAGAACTCTACGCCAATACAAATGAAGTTGCCTTGCATGAGTTGACTGCATTCGTTTTTGATAAAGCGGACAGCGAAATGCGCGAATCACGAGCGATATATCTCTGGAGGAGGAGAAGGAGGAGGACCTAGAAGGGCTTGGGTAAATTGAAAGTAGTCATCCCAAGAGAAAGAAAGACCACAGAAGGATATGGATCGAGCACATCAGTGGTGGGTATAAGAATAGCAGTGAAGGTGCAGCGTGAATTGTTTCCAGCAAGAGTTGTGCACAAAAACAGTTCCGTGATGGCTGCCGCGGCGCTGATCTTCATCTTTCTTCTTAGTAAGTCGTACTTGTAATCACGTTCTTATCACTTTACACTCATAGGTTATCATGTACGAGAAACCATGACAAACAGACATTTTCTTCTCACTTTTTCACTGTTCATGCGCTCCTTTCCAGTCGTGGTGTTAGTAGTGGCAAGGAGTGCGTGAGTGATGTTCTGTGTGATGACATCCCATTGTGTGGTGAGTCATGTGTTTCCTTTGATTCCCTCAGGAGGCTGCACCGCCTTCCCCACACGACAACTAGACCACCTTGTGCCCGGCAGGCCAATCCAGCACGGTGTTGTGAGCGTGCAGGTGTTCAGCGGCAGCAGCAGCCAGGCTAAACCTTCACACCAACCACAGACCAAACCTCTCTCTCGTCCACCTCACAAAAGACCACAGGTTCAGCCCACCCCACCCCCCGGCCTCACACAAAGACCACAGGTTCAGCCCACCCCACCCCCCGACCTCACACAAAGACCACAGGTTCAGCCCACCCCACCCCCCGGCCTCACAGAAAGACCACAGGTTCAGCCCACCCCACCCCCCGGCCTCACACAAAGACCACAGGTTCAGCCCACCCTACCCCCCGGCCTCACAAAAAGACCACAGGTTCAGCCCACCCCACCCCCCGGTCTCACACAAAGACCACAGGTTCAGCCCACCCCACCCCCCGGCCTCACACAAAGACCACATGTTCAGCCCACCCCATCCCCCGGCCTCACACAAAGACCACAGGTTCAGCCCACCCCACCCTCCGGCCTCACACAAAGACCACAGGTTCAGCCCACCCCACCCCCCGGCCTCACACAAAGACCACAGGTTCAGCCCACCCCACCCTCCGGCCTCACACAAAGACCACAGGTTCAGCCCACCCCACCCCCCGGCCTCACACAAAGACCACAGGTTCAGCCCACCCCACCCTCCGGCCTCACACAAAGACCACAGGTTCAGCCCACCCCACCCCCCGGCCTCACACAAAGACCACATGTTCAGCCCACCCCACCCCCCGGCCTCACACAAAGACCACAGGTTCAGCCCACCCCACCCCCCGGCCCCACACAAAGACCACAGGTTCAGCCCACCCCACCCCCCGGCCTCACACAAAGACTACAGGTTCAGCCCACCCCACCCCCCGGCCTCACACAAAGACCACAGGTTCAGCCCACCCCACCCCCCGGCCTCACACAAAGACCACAGGTTCAGCCCACCCCACCCCCCGGCCTCACACAAAGACCACAGGTTCAGCCCACCCCACCCCCCGGCCTCACACAAAGACCACAGGTTCAGCCCACCCCACCCCCCGGCCTCACACAAAGACCACAGGTTCAGCCCACCCAATCCCCTTGCCACGCTCAAGACCTCCCAGCATCAAGCCCAAGGGTTGCAGAACAACTTTAGCGGTACAGCATCAGGACAGCAGTGTGCCTTAACCCATCTTGAGAATCCTAACCCACAAGTTAGAATACTCTTCATTGACTTCAGCAGTGCATTCAACACTATTCAAATTTAAGAAATCTTCTTAAGAAACTGTTGGATATGAATGTAAATTTTCATTTAATCCTGTGGGTCTATAGCTATCTTTCAGCTAGACCCCAATATACGAAATTACAAGGAGTCAAATCTAGCGTTATTTTCACGAATATTGGTGCACCACAGGGTTGTGTACTTTCGCCACTATTATTTACATTATATATATTGTCTCAGTAGCTATCTGAATTGTTCTATCCTCAAATATGCAGATGATACAGTGTTTGTGGGGGAAATTTGCAATGATGATTCTAATAGATATTTGTCTCAGGTGAAAGATTTTATTGGGTGGAGTAAGAGACATTATTTAAACTTAAATGTGAAAGACGGAGATGGTTATCGACTTTCGTACTAGAAATAAGTATGTAATGGATCAAATTAAAATGGGCAATGAAGCGGTCGAAAGGGTGGGGGAATATACACATTTAGGAATTGTGATTGATGAACATTTAAAGGGATCTGTGAATAATCATAAAGTTTATAAGAAATGTAAACAAGGTCTCCATTTCCTTCGAGTTTTAAGAAATCTTTGTGAGGATAATACTATACTAACACTATTTTATAGGTCAGTGGTAGAATCTGTATTATGTTTCTCAATTACTGTTTGGTATGGTCATCTTACAAAGAAAGATAAGAATAAACTAAACAAAATTGTAAAATCAGCTAGGAGACTTGGTGCCGAAAGTACATCACTCGATGATATGTACAACAAGCTTGTAATGAAACAAACAGAAAAAAATATGAGTGATGTAAATCAGCCTCTCCATGACAACTATGTCTTTTTAACCTAACCTAACCATAACCTAACCTAACCTAACCTAGCAGAAGGGGCTGTGCCCCCCCTGGAACCCCCACTAGGACATTAATCTAACCTAACCTAACAAAGGACCTCCAAAAATATACCGTTATGACTTACCGGTGTGGTGTGGTTATTGTTAAGGGGATGGAGGTGGGTAAAGCTTAGCGTATATATACACGATACTCCTTCCGGCACTTTTCACAAAGTTTGTTTTCAGGCACTAACCATGTCTCATTAACAGTTTGAGTAACCCTTCACAGTCCTTGAAATATGTTCCACAAAAATCACCATAGGACAAATAACATCCTTCACAAGAAACGGGAAGATGTTCGTCAAGGTGTACTGTGTTGGTAGCCGTATTAACAACTGACAATGAGCCTGTATCGGTACACCTGACATGTCCCTAAAACAAATGAAAAGTGTAACCGAACCTAGTGTGGAAAGATCTAATTGGTAGTGGCAAGAATGGCGCAGCGCCATTGGCAGGTTCAGTTCTATAGATATCATGAAATCCTTATATGCCGTTACCCACAAATCCCAGTCATAAACAAAAGAAAATCATTTCAATGTTTACTTTTGACTCGTGCAGAGCTCGCTGGACTTAGAAACTGTTGAATTTCGCCACACTTTTGAGTGCTATTACGGCCACACTTTAAGTGAGCACCTCATTTTTTTTACGTTTACGGCACGATTACCGAGTATTCTACATATGTGAGTTTCGTGTTTGTACGTGACACAGACCTATTCTCCAGAATAACCGATTTGCTAAATACTTACTAATATATATATATATATATATATATATATATATATATATATATATATATATATATATATATATATATATATATATATGTATGCTATAAAAATGAGTGGTTTATTTTTTTTTTCTTTTTATATTAACATTGATCTCACTCTTCAATCCCAGTAAGGGTTAGGTTAGATAATTTAATTTGGTTTGGTTAGTTTATTAATTTTAAAATGCTGAGTTATCTTTTCTTTATTGCCAGTGAACTAAATAGGTAGTGCATTTGTGATGAAAACGGTTAGCAAATTCATTACAAGCATACCAAAATCTAAAAGAAAATAATAATCTCTTCATAAATTGTGAGAAGGGGAAAACAAGAAAATTTGGTAAAATTGCAGTTTTAAGCCAATACACTATTGGTGGTTTTAATTATCCTGAATGTTTACATCGAATTATTAGCATTTCTAACCCCATACTGGCCAGTCAGAAAGCATTTTTAAAATAGACCCCAAACCAACCTAACCTGCCCTGACCTAACCAGACCTAACCAAACCGAATCTAACTGGTGGATCCCAGGAAATCATTTCTGACTGGCCAATATGAGGTAAGAAATGCTCCTAATAATGAAATATGAACCATCAAGTTTATTAAAACCACCGATAGTGTATTGGCTGAAACTGCAATAATAGTTACTGAAACTTGGCTCACAGGTGGTTTATTTGCCAACTCCTTGGGAGTGCCATCCCTTGTACATAGACGAAAATTTACTTACCCAGTATAAGTTTTCTTCACTCCTTTATGGTTGGCGCCGTGGTGACATATCAGCAACTATATAGTGAAGTAGCTTTCTGCAGCCAACAGGAAACAACTTGTAGGAGTTGGAACATGACTCACCTGATGAGTCATACAGAAGACGCCTTTTCATTGCTGGAATTCCTCCCGAGATCTTACATTAGTCCGTAATTTAATGCAGTCTTCTTCTTGATGAATTCCGACATTGTGAAAACCATCACCATCAAAATTCAGACATTCAGAGCTCAACCACTCCATATTGGTCTGAATATTCCCTCGCAATTATTGTTGTTCTGTGAAGGAACTCTCGGCTCGCCGAATTGTTATCACCGTGGCCAAGAAAGGAAACCAATGAGAGCTTCTAGCCATCAAATTTATTTATGTATGTAATATCTGCATTATACGTATGCTAAAAATAAGTCTTAGAGAGCGTGCAAAGCTAAATGGATAACGTAGCCGAATAAATCAAGCAGCAGACAGTGAGGGACCAGTGACGTCACAGCACTCAGCTCGCATTTTGATTGGCTCTAATTTTCTCTTATGTTATATACCATTCCAAACTTCGTGAATATGCTCCCTGGAGTCATTAGAGAGAGAGAGAGAGAGAGAGAGAGAGAGAGAGAGAGAGAGAGAGAGAGAGAGAGAGAGAGAGAGAGAGAGAGAGAGAATTAATCAACCTGCATCCATCATGAAGAGTCGATGACGGGAGGAAGGGGGTATCATCATATCTCTCGCTCGAACGCGGGAGTTGGTATGCCTCTCACGCTAGCCTAAGTCACCGCCTCCCCTATCTATCCCAGTGGGAGGGATACCTGGAATGGTATCACATCAGCAGCCAGGTTGAAAAAATGGTGTCATCTTATTCCCCGGGATGGAGCGAAGGGGCTGGGAGCCTTTTCTTTGTATATTTCTTCCAACTATGAGACCAGACGTAAACACGTAATAAATCATAATACTAATGACAATACTAATAATGTTATAGGCTCTTGTTGTTATTATTATTATTATTATCATCATTACTATTGAAATTACCACACTTTTCATTAGGTCTCTCATAACCTAAATATAGGTATACTAGTGCCAAGTCAGGCGCCATTCACTACATAATTGTCGGTCAGTCTTTCAGTGTCCCGATGGACCATTTCAAATACAGAGTATGCCACAAAGCTTTATTATGGATGCAAGTTATCATACAGGGATGTCAACAAGAGAGAGCATCCCTGTAATGTTAAAGGAACATTTGGTGCCGCCTTAACTAATGGCCATGATTAGCGGTCTGCAGGACGGGGACCCCAAGAACCTCTATGGGCGGGTTCCCACTTATGGTCTGAACGAGGCAACTCAACCGCGTGAAGGCCTCTTGAAGGGTCTCAGGAGATCAGCTTTGGGTGGCAGGTGACTAGTCCTGGCTTCGGGTAGAGGCTGAGGGCCTGTGGGGAAGGCGGGACGAGTCAGTGTGAACTTGGGCGGCAGTTGGCCCGAGCGATCCTCAGGCAGGCGTGCAGGCAGCGTCTCGACAGGGACTGGGAAGGGCGCTGGGCGAGTTTCGGGACGGGGCACGGACTCCAGAACCTCACGGCGGCCACGATAAGGCTCAGGCCGCTGAAACTGTGGAGGCCGCGGGTCAGGGTGTGGCCTCTGGAAGCTGGGGATGTTCCTTGAGTCTGGGCCGCCAGCCCATGCCGAGCATATTCCTGAAACGCACATTGTCATCATGTCAGCCTGATACCATGTTATCAGCGACACTGGCGTGAGCCGGGGACTAAGAGTGACAAGATTAACGGAAACCCATAACTATTTGAGACAAACAATGTCATCCCATGTCAAACAGTGACAGTCTCACCTAAGAGGAGCAGGAAAGTCACTTTCATGATGTGGTTGGTGTGGTGGTGTGGTGATGGTGTGTTGTGCTGATGTTGGCGTCTCTATCACCACACACAAGTGGTCTTCCTTATATACCTTCAGCTCTGCTTTCCACCACCCACCTAACCGCACCTCAAGGACGAGACGTAGTTTTGCTTTGTAACTCTTCCAGGTAATTAAACATGAAGGATTCCAAGAAAGGAGCGGGGAACACCCAGGTGTGCACGTGGAGGGTTAGGCAACACTGTCACATTGCGTGCCGCCCCGTCTATACTAACACTACCATCCATCTGCATCAACGGACATGGTAGACAGTGGCACGAGTGAAAACCCTTTATGCTAGTTATGAACAGTTTTGAGCTGTAAGAGTCCTTACAAGAATATACGTGGAAGTTAAGAATATGTGTGTTCCTTACGAGGTAGTTGAAAAAGATCAAAAGCCATTAGCAAATACATTTTTTTTTTGTTCTCTAGTAGAAAAAATTACGAAAATACATCAAAGGTTGAGATTAATTTTACAAATCCACGAGGATTTTTCGTAAGGAAACTAAATTGTTTTCACTTTTCACGACACAAACAATACCGTAAAGATACGCACAGAAGCCTAACAGGTAAGAAAATTCATCCCAACACTGGTACGAGGCTTCTACTTCATCCTTGATTTCATCAAGGGATATTAACAAGTGCAATGGTGGTTATCGTTCATTCCTTAATACACATCAAACAATGTGGTGTGCATGACCCGTCCTGTAAAATTACAACAAAAGGGAAAAGCGCATTATTGTTTAACATTTCTACTTCTACTTAAATTAGTACTTAAATTAGGAAGACGAGTTTGAAGAGGCGAACTCAAGCATAGCGACTGCAGCACTATTAGCGCTGTCAATAATTTGTGGTAAATATATATGGAATAAATTTTCTCACGATAACATCTATACGATTATTCATGTAACAATCGTCGGCCCTTGAAAGCTCACTAACGAAGTAATTCATAAATATTTACAAGGATTTCTGAACTATCTGAATCGTCGGCCCTTGAAAGCCCACTAACGAAGTAATACATAAATAATTATTGTCTACAAGGGATTCTAAACGATCTTTAATTTAGTTGACACTGAGGTTGGTAAAATTTCAGAAACGCACCACGAGATGGACATAACAGTGATAAGAACATAAGAACGTAAGAAAATAAGGAAGCTACAAAAGGCCCGGAGGCCTGCACTAGGTAGTTCCTGTTAATCCTAATCCCCCTTATTACCTACACCCATCTCCCATCTCCATCCATGAAGTCGTCTAGTCTTCTCTTAAAACTCCCTATTGTCTTTGCACTAACTACCTGCTGACTGAGTCTATTCCAATCATCTACCACCCAATTTGTAAACCAATTTCTGCCTATTTCTTTATTAAATCTACATTTTTCTAGTTTGAATCTGTTATTTCTTGTTCTATCCTGACTACTGATCGTAAGAACTTTTCCTACATCCCCCTTATTAAAGCCCTTCACCCACTTAAATACTTCAATCAGATCTCCCCTTACTCTACGTCTCTCCAGTGAGTGCAATTTCAAAAGCTTTAGTCTCCTTTCATAGCTAAAATTACGAATCCCTTCTATCATTTTGGTCATCCTTCTCTGCACTGACTAACAAAATTATATGCATTCTATAATACGGTGACCAAAACTGCACTGCAAAGTCGAGGTGAGATCTGACTAACGCTAAATACAGTTTCAAAATAACCTCAGCACTTCTACTTTTAATACTTCTAGTAATGAATCCTAACAACCTATTAGCCCTATTTCTAGCCTCAATGCATTGTCTTCTGAATGACGCCTAACTCTGAAAAGAAAAGAAAAAGTGCGTGACTTGCCTTGTGCTGCTCTCTGGACACGATGAAGGCGAAGGACGGGCCGTAATATGTGTTGCAAGGAAGAATGATAGGTAATAATGTCTTAATTCATCCTCACACAACCTTCCTATACACTCTATTGTTTGCACATATATAAATTAACCTTCCGCAGATATATCAAGCTCGTGGATATAGTCTGAGCGCACTGGATGATCTGAATGTATTGAAAATATCAATGAAAGAACGTCTGCCTACAGTTCCCAGGGAGGTTCGAGTCACTGTGTTGAAGTGTGTTTGTGTTGAATCTCTGAAGTTCAGAGATTCAACATAAACACACTTCAACACAGTGAAGTAGTTCAGAGTCTGAACTACTTCACTACATACGCGCAACAATGACTATTCACATCTTCGCTACATAGATTGGTTGCGTTTGAGAAAAATAGAAATTACATGTTGCATCTGTTTTTTTTTTAGCGCAGGAAACATATGAAGTAAAAATAAATAGTTGACGCTTGTGTCAACATGAAGTGTGGTGCTGAAATATTTCCTTCTCTTACATTTCTTCTGACTTCTTCACTTTTTTTTTTCTCTCCCCTCACATCCCCATCTCTTCCACTTCTTCCTTTGTTTGACACGAGCATGGCAACGAGGGATTTATATGACTTGTATCATATAATAAAACTACTGGAAATGGTTTGAGAGAAAGAGAGAGGAGGAAGAGGAGGTTAAAACCGAGTCTTACTCTACCAGCTCACTTCAAAACAAGTGTGAAGGAGGAAAGAAAGGAAAGTAAGGAACACTGGATGGCAAGAGGTGCAGTGAAGGGAACTGAGCAAAGTCATTAAAACAAACATGATGCTAAATCTGCTGTGGAAATAGCGTTGAACATTTAAGGATCTCTCTCTCTCTCTCTCTCTCTCTCTCTCTCTCTCTCTCTCTCTCTCTCTCTCTCTCTCTCTCAGCTGATGGTTGTTGTGTCTTCTACCAGTCTTTGGACTCTTTGCTTCTCCTCTGTGTCGTTCCTGTCGCCACCTGTTTCTGTTGATAGGTGAAGGCAGAAGGGCCTCCCTGGCCTATAACAACTCCTCCTATAACATCGCCTTACGTCCAAAATCACACACACTTCCCATCCCTCCCCATCTTCTAAACTATTTAAAAAAGTGTATTTCAAACAGGAAGTTAAGGTTGTAATCTATGAAAAGTATGGTGGATGAAAAACAAAAACAAATCTAAAACAATCACATAAGTCAATAGATAAAAATGAAATTAAAAATAGCACGTGTTTAAGAAGAGATCATACATGTGAGTTTATCTTTAATGGTTCAAAGTAACAAAGCAAAGAATGTGAACCTCCTTAGTGAACTTCCTAAGGCACTTGTTACGAGTGACAGCCACCTCTTGCTGACTCCCCTTCCCTGCACGCTGCTGTTAACCGTTGTGGTAATTGGCAGACATGGAATGGGTCTCGTCAGCAGATAATGAGGCGGTAGTCGGGATTTCTAGTCTCTGGTAATGGAGGCTGGCAGTGTTTGGACGAGGACGTGGTCAGCGGGACGTGATGGAGAAATAGGAGGTAGGCGGGGTTTAGGTCTTAGAAGGCTGGCTTTAGGAGGCAGGTCATCGGCACGGGTGTTTGGAAGAGTAGCAGGCAGAGTGACGGCGGGAACCTTGCCCTTGGGAGGCACCGGGGATATTTGAGGACGGTCGGGTCGGTCAAAAGGTCTGGTTTGTTTAAGAGGCAACTCGTCCTCGAGGGAGCGGCTATGGCGATGATGTCCTTGAGGTCTTTTGTGACCGCCAGGCCTAGTCCCATATGGGCTGATTCCAGGGCGCACGTTTTGGATGGGTCGGCCTGCAGTGTACTGGCTCAGGTCGCGGTCACCAAGGGCCACACCGACTGCTGTGGAGGACAGAGTTCATTATTAACGCATCTTAGAGTAGACTGGTAGAGGTAATATAATGTTACATGTGTATAAACTAAGTGATGGAATTAGTTACCCTCCACGACACTCACCCAACAGCAGCAGCAGCAGAGGCGCTACCTTCAGCATCATGTTATCTTGGTTATAGTTGCGGGCACAGTGTAGGTTCACTGTTCTAGCCTCCCTTTATACTCGCCCTGACTGCCACTCCCACACCCAGGATTTCTTAAGTCATCCTTCCAATGATGCCACTTTACCATCCCTGCTTCAATTTCCAGCACACACGCATCGTTGATCCAGTATCTCACTATTGATATTGAACACTATAGCATAGATGAAATTCAACACCAATGAACAGTATCTTTATGAATCGTCAGGAAGCATAGTCAACAGCTTAGTAATTTTCTGCAATGCAACACCTCTGCCTCTGCCTCTTAGTTCCTGCCTCTAACAGCTGAATTATAGCCATGCATTATGCAAGCAACACGAGGCGGATGCTAACCTCAGCCTGCACAGTTATGAACAAAAACTTTGCCAATACGTAAGAGAGAGAGAGAGAGAGAGAGAGAGAGAGAGAGAGAGAGAGAGAGAGAGAGAGAGAGAGAGAGAGAGAGAGAGAGAGAGAGAGAGAGAGAGAGAGAGAGAGAGAGAGAGAGAGAGAGAGAGAGAGAGAGAGAGAGAGAGAGAGAGAGAGAGAGAGAGAGAGAGAGAGAGAGAGAGAGAGAGAGAGAGAGAGAGAGAGAGAGAGAGAGAGAGAGAGAGAGAGAGATATATTGTCTTAATTTTTTCCAATAGTTAATTACTATAATCATGACATCTTTCAAAACTTTAATAAGAACATAGAGGCAGATCAAAGGATATCAAAGTAATACACACACACACACACACACACACACACACACACACACACACACACACACACACACACACACACACACACAGACACACACACACTTACACACACACACACACACACACACACACACACACACACACACACACACACACACACACACACACATCCTAGCCAGGCCTTCCCCATGACCTTTTGACGCAGCGGGAGGGGAACTTAATCAAACTTAAACTTACATTATTGAACCTTTCTTTTGTTTGTTGACATGTAGGTTTCGTGGAAGCACACACACACACACACACACACACACACACACACACACACACACACACACATACACACACACACAGTCTTGACGTCAGCCACTGCGGGGAGCATGACTTTCTTGGACAACAACGGCCTCTGTTTGCTCTCCTAATATTGACAAGTTCCACCCTTCTCTTCCTCATCCTCCAATCTCCCCCCTATCTCCCCTCTCTCTGTCACATGCCTCCCCCTCCTGCCTCTCCAGCCCCAAGTCACATTTATACCCATAACACTAACACACAGACCAAGGGAAAGTAATATATCAGGCTTTCTTAAAACATTTTTATTTGTTCTTTCGTATATAACTGAATTAATTGCCCAGGAAGGGAAAGCATGATTGTTAAGAAAAAAAAAAGGATAATAAATAAGATATAAGTTAACATGATAAATGGTAGGTAGGTAGGTAGGTAAAGTATGTACATGAAGACACTGCATGAGACAGCTGGATGCAGAATTACCTTTGGTTTTTAATGACAGGGTGATCAAGAAATTTTGTTCACAGGTGATGTTCTATTGCTAGCAAAGAGCTTAAGTGTCTAAGAATAGTCATACTAACACCAATGGTACAGTGTGTGTGAGTGTGTATATGTGTGTGTATATATGTGAATGGGTAGCACAGGTATCCCTGAGATACCACAGAGGTTCAGGTTGCAGGGATGCTAAGGTGTGGAGGCAGCCTGAGGTGGACATCTGTGGTCACCTGTACAAAATTATCCAACCCACCCCAGCTAACACAATCCTGCCACCAGCATGGCAACCAAACACTGTGCACCTCAGGATTAGTATTCCTTACAACACATGGATACATTAATTTCCCAAGGCAGAGGTTGACCCTGACAGACTCTCTCTTCCTGCTGATGACATTACGGATCTAGACTGTGAGGTGGAATTGATGAGCCTTACACCTCCAGGAGTTCGTGGTGCTCAAGGTTCTGAACGACATTATCCGTCTCAAAGATTGTCTTCAGCTTGGTTTCAAAGATGCGGCTGAGGCGAGGAACGTCCAGAGCTTGTAGGACCTTGAGGGGGAAAGCAGCACTGGTTAATTGGTAGGTAGATGCAGTGCCTTTATGTTAAGCCAAATCAAGCCATTTAAGATTCAGAGAGACTTTACTTTCACCTCCTCTGTGTCTGTTTTTATGTAGGAGAGAATACAGAGGAGAGGCATCTCTGACCCTTCGCTCTGTCCTTATTGGTCTTCTTTTACAATACACAGAGAATATGGTGGTATGTAGTATTCTTATAATACTGTACTACCATATATACCAATATTGTAATATGTAAAACTAAAACACTTCTATCTTCACTCCCCATCATTAGAATATAAAAATATAAAAGTAATATGAATGGACTTTTAAACTATCTATCTGTTATGTTCTAAATTTGTAAGAGAAGATCCATTGTCTTAAAAATATGTGTAAATGTGTTGTAGTGTAGTTTTACGTGTATATATTGTAGTTTTATAAGTATATTCCTTAAGAAAGTAGTAGGAGCGCAATCCAAAGCAAGACTAAATAAGGTATATATATTATTATTATTATCATCATCATTATTATTCTTGACAACTTATTGAACATTAAAAACAGACTTTAACTTACTTCATCCTTAGCTGCCGTCACCACTTCCGGCTCCAAGGGCATATCAAGGCGAGCCACGGTGACGTCAGTCGGGCCGCTCATGGAGAATGCACCCAGCTTGATGATCTGCCGGCCACGCCCCTAGGGAAGGATGGATCAAAGGTCAAAGGTGGGTAATGTAAGCACACACACATGCACATACATACAAAAATAAATAAATAAATAAATAGATAAATAAATTGATAAATAAATAAGTAAATAAAAAAATTAATTAAAAATGTATACATCAATAATTTGATTAAAAAAAAATGTTATGTATTGAAAATGGGAAAGAGTGGATATACAAATTAGGACAAAATATTATGTCTATCTATAAAAAAAGAAGAGAAAGATTTTGGACTGGTAATACAAGACAACTTATCATCAGGGAAACATATGAATAAAATATTTGCCGACACATTCATGATGCTAAGAAATATACAGATGACTTTTCACTTCCTAGATAAAGATATGATACAAAAAATTATAACTACAATGATTAGATTAAACTCAAACTGGAATAAGAAGCAGAAATAATAAAGTTGAGAAATTATAAAGAATATGAAATGTTTAATAATCAGCAAAATTCAGCATCAATTCAACGTAAACCTAATACTTCAACACCATCTCTTCATCTCCTCCTTCCTTCCTTCCATCCTGCCACCCCCTGATAAGAAATACAGGTTGTCTATCAATAATCCAGTTCCATCAGTTTTTTGGTATGAATTTCAGAGCGCAGTTTCAAATTTCCCAAGTTGGCGCATCACTGTATCACTGTTTTCAGGAGACGCTGTTTATGTTTATGTTTTGATGATGCTGTACCCAGAATTAGCAGTTTGCTCATGCCGGATTATTGATAATCAACCTGTATACATATGTTTTTTTAATTTCCTTGGTAAAGATATTGGTAGTAAACTCACCTTGTTCTTGATCTTAAACTGCATCTTTGCCTCCAAGGTGGTGGACACGTGGGACTTGGTGAGGGCACGCGCTGCATCTGCCAGTTGCACAAACAGTGGACCAACAATCACATTGACATCAACCTGGATTAGTAAGAAAAAGTGTGTCGTTAAATTAGAGGAAATATGATAACACGAAGCTATTCTAAATTCATATAAAAAAAATGGTAAGAAAGTGTCGTTAAAAGAGTAAATACGGGAAAAAAAAAAAAAAAAAAAAAAAAAAAAAATGCAGCTATCCTAAAATTCATGTTAAAAAAATGGTAAAAAAGTGTCATTAAAAGAGGAAATATGATAACACGAAGCTCTTCTAAATTCATGTAAGGAAATATAATTGTTATTTTTTCTTGATGTTCATTGAATTACGAGGAAGTTTTATATTATTTAATGACTCTTCTATAACTACTAGTATCACCCTTATTTGATGATGTGAATATGTTCCATTCTTTTCTTTCATTTAGATTTTGTATTTACTCTTTCCTTCCCATCCACCCTTCACTCCCATCCTTTTCCTTCCCCTCACTCACCAAGGTAGTCTTTCCCGTTGCATCCACCATCACGTCCCCAGAGCGAGCAAGGGACGGAAGGCCAGTTAGGTAAGCATTGCTAGCCGCACGCTCCTCTGCAGATGGGTACACGGGGCCGGAGCTGTGGAAAAGGTAAGGAAAGGTAAGGAAAATGTGCTATATTATCACAACACATATTGCTTCTACCTCAAAGATTATAAGGTGTAAATACTGCGTTGGTAAATGGTTACTGTTAATACAATACAATCTTATGTGATGTATAATTTGAGATGATTTTTTGAATTTCTACAATCCAATATACTTTACTGTAACTATCATTTTTTTTTTTTTACTTATTATTATCTTATTCTTTCTTCCAAACTTATGTGGATGAAAACAGTGAAGTGTGGATGAATACTTTTCATTCATTATTTCATTCTTTCTTCTTTACTTTCATTCTTCCTTCTTTACTTTCATTCTTTCTTCTTTACTTATGTGGATGAATATGAGAACAGGTGAAGTGGATGGATGCTTACTCTTCTCTGCTCTCCATCTTCTGTCCATTACGATTCTTATTTTTCTTATTTTTCCTGTTATTCTTCTTCTTCTTCTTCTTCTCCTTGTTCTTCTTGTTCTTCCTAACGGGGGATGTCCTACGTCCTTCCCCAACTGATGCCTCATCCTCCTCACCTTCCTAGAGTGTCAAAAGTATATTAAACTTTTTGGTCTATATATGAATTAACTTTTAAAATGATGCTACTCACAGTTAAAAGCAAAAAAGCAACACTTCCATTAATACTAAAAATTATCTGTATTTCTTCTATTTTTATATCTATTTGTATACCTGGCTTAGATCCCCATTAAAAGGGTGTTATTTAGGGTTCAGGGAGACTCTACTCTCCCTTTCCCTCTATGTCTTGTCTTTTCATAGGAGAGAATACAATTTTATGAGTTACAGAGAATACAATAAGGTGATAGTATTCTTGCATTATTTTACATTGTATTTTTTTTAGGTTAAGCTATATATATATATTGTTATAAATCATACTTTTTCATTATATATAAATTTGTACTCACCTCAGTTTCCCTCATTGCTTTGCCATCCCTAGAGACCTCTGTGTCATCGGATTTGTTCTTATTCTTCTTGTTCTTCCTGTTTTTCCTCTTGTTCTTCTTATTCTTGTTCCTCTTCTTGTTCCCCTTCTTTCCTTTACCTTTCACCGCTACCTCCTCCTCCCCTTCTACCGCCTCCTGTTCTTCTTCTGGGTTTTCTACAGCATTCTTCTCATTCTTCTTATTCTTCTTGTTCTTCTTATTCTTCTTACCAGCCTTTCTTTCGGACTCTTCCTCATCGGCCACCTCTTCGCCTCTCTTCTTATTTTTATTCTTCCTGTTCTTGTTCTTTTTCCTCTTATTTTTCTTGGGAGTCTTAACCTTTTCTTCATTTTCAGGTTCAGGTTCAAGTTCAGGTACAGCTTCAGATTCATCTAGTGATGTGAGGGCTCTGAAGAAGGAAGGGTGAGGGTCAGTCCCTTCATGCTTAATGTCTAGGCTGGCCTCATCACCTGTTTCTAAGGCTGAGAACGCTCTGGGGAAGGAAAGCAAGTGGAGTCAGCTTCCTTCACACTCCTTAACTCCCATACTAACGCAATCCCTGTTAGTCTTTCATATCATCATCATCATCATTACTCCTCATATAACTAATCCTTTTAACCATACTGAGCCCTTACTACTTTATTTTCCCACCACCATCATTTTTTCCGGCAAGCTCCAGTGCTATATATATAACAGGCTGATATCATCCTTAAGGGGGTCACCCACCATCCTTAATTGGCATCATACTCCTCATATAACTAGTCCTTTAAACCATATTGACCTCTTACTACCTTGTATTCCCACCACCATCACTTTTCCAGCACCTTGCAAGCTCCAGTACTATATATATAACAGGCTGATACCATCCTTAAAGAGGTAGCAGAGACTATAGGCGTCTACATACAAACATTCACATGCATTCTCCAGCATCTTTGCCTGCGGGAGAAGGGACTGATCCTCACTGTACCACACTGCACGAGGTTCAGTCCCGCAGCACACGCACAGCCCCTAAATACTATATAGTAAAAAAACGAAAGCTTTCTTTCAGCCAGGCTCCAACAGCATCCACTAACCATCTCAACAACCTTGCTTCTCCTATAAACCCTAACTTACTTATCCTCCTGTACATTGTTAATTCCTATGCATTATTAACACCTCTCTTGTTTTGTTTTCTCTCTGCATTGATAAGGCCGCCATTCTACCAGCAAAGCACCTTCATCATTAACACTTCCACTTACACATCGTCCTGGATACTGAGAGGCAGAGGATCTACTGCTGAAAGGGAGCGACTCAGGATGTTAAGGACATTGTCAGCCACTTTGTTGTACACTTTAACTAATTTCACTTGGTTGCCGGTGTCCCTGTTGTTGTTGTTGTTGATGGTGGTGTCAGTTACCTCTGTGGGAAGGGAAAAAGGAATTAGGAACAGGAGTGTGTGTAGCGCAGAGTTTAGATGGAAACCTGACGTGGAGTTTACACCATAAGAACGAAACATTCAAGGCGTCACTATAAAAAAATATAAAAACCTATGCCAAATAAGAGGCAAACAAGAGGCAAGTCCATCTTGGCCTCCATAAAGCCTACTGGCACCAACGGTTTGAGATGTAGAAATATAAAAAAAATATATACATCCTTGCATTCTCACCTTCCTCCTGCCCACTCAAGGTAGGCGTGGGTTCCTCAGGCTCCGTTTCGTTCGTGGGCAGTGACTCCTCGTCAACTGCATCGGCATTGGTCTTCTCCTCAGTAGCAGGTTGGGCACTGAGCTGCACCTCCGATCCTTCAGGCCCGTCCGCAGGTGTAGGGTTTTGCGCGGCCTGTTGGGGGAGACTTGTGTTATCAGTGGTGTCCTTGTTATCGTCTTCATTAAATGTATTACTAATAAATGATCATAACCACGTAGTATTGTAGTAGTGGTTTATAAGGGTGTGGTAGATAGGGTAGATGACTGGCTGGTGCAAACGTAATGGGAATGGTAATGGGAATGATTGATATGGATAAGGAAATAAGAGAATAAACCTAATATATGAAAGAAAAAATGATACTCGGAAAAATTAATGGAAGTGAAGGAGGATATGAAACTTAATGATTTTTTCTTCTTACATTAAAAGGGTACTGGCTACGGGACAACAAAAAACGTAAAAACAAAACAAAACATAAAGTGATGGTGATAATGGCAGCTGAGGTAATAGCAGTGAGGTGACACAAGGGGACTTACAGGTGATATAGCAGAGGCTACCATAGCTTGCATCGTCTCCAGAATGCCGGCGGGAGAGTTATCAGCTTTGTGCGTGGGTTCCTCATGGTCAGCCTCGACTTGGACAGCAGGATTCCCCACCGGGTCTGTAGAGAGATGATGGAGAGGGTGCGAGGGTCGATTTAGGAGCTGCTCAAAGTACCTACTGATGCAAGTGGTAGTTACTGTACTATTTATATGTGTTATACTATATCCTCTGGAGAAATAAGGAACTGAAACACTGGAACACACACACACACACACACACAGAAACACGCACACAGGCACATTTATAAGCACGCATACACACACATAAGAAAAAAATTAATGAAAAACTACGAATCAAGAAAGTGTATATAAAAAAAAGATTAGAGACTGTAGAATGAAAAGTGATTGTAATAAGTGTGGTTAAATGGAACAATGGAATAATTTAACCTTCCTCTCAGCTTGTGTGTCCATCTTAACAAGTATAAATAAACCATGAAAATAAAACAAAATAAAAGCGGTCTAATAAGGTGTTCGTAAGACGTCTTCATTAACCTGTTGTACACCTGAGTTACGATAAGTCTCTTTCTTCCTTCTATATTGTTATCATCATTACTACTATCCTTGTTATTGGTAGTGCTTCCCCTAACAGACACGTGCACAAGATAGAGGAGGAGGAAGGGATAGTTTAAAGGGGGGTTTGAATCGCCCAACAAACCCATCCCCTCACAAAAATAACCCAAAAAATATATCAAATACTAACTTAGGATATAGTGTCTTTTTTGCAAGCCTTCACAACTCTAAATGATACACTCTGGCATCTACATAAATTATTAGCCTTTCAAGTATAAAATATCCAACCTACACTCACTACAGCACCTTCTATCTATAGCTAACTCTATTAGTAAGGAACAGACAATGATACCACTCTAAGAAACGAATATCAATGCGTTACAATAGAGAAGAAGAAAAAAAATGCAGGAAGGTATAAGGAGGATCTGGGTTTGATTAGTATCCGTCATCCCAATGCAGCGAGAATAAGGGAGGGAGGGAGGGAGGGAATTGGATGGGTGGGAGTGGGTGAGTGAGGCAGCTAGAAGAGGGTGAGTGAGTGAGTGAGTGAGTAAGGGAGGGAGTGAAGGAGTGAGGAAGAATGCAACGTTGGGAGTGAGTGAAGGAGGGAGGAAGGGATTGAGGGAGGGATTGAGGGAGTGAGGGAGGGAGTGAGGGGTCGTACCAAGCCGAGACTGCAGAGAGGTGTGGGAGGTGCGGCTCTGGACAGACAGTTGGGGCGAGCCGAACAGGTGTATCACAGTGGACTTACTCAGTATACTTTCTGAAAATTAAAACTCTCTTATTACGTATCTTCTGTTGAGCTGCTGTATTGTCTTGTGTTGTGTTGTATTGTATTTATTTATATATTTATTTATTTTGTGTGAGTGTCTGTTTGTGTGTTGTGGTGTACAGGATCTGAGCTTAAACTCGTATTGTCTTGTATAAATTTTCACTTTTGTCCATTAATTCCCATTTTGTCCATTTTTTAAACTCACGAATGTTCCTTGTGTGTGTGCGCATGTGTGTGTGTGTGTGTGTGTGTGTGTGTGTGTGTGTGTGTGTGTGTGTGTGTGTGTGTGTGTGTGTGTTGATTGATGCTCGTGCCGATGTCTGCCGCTCGTGGAAGGTTCTGACCTATGACCCTTGCTAGTATACCTTCCGAGGTCATAGCCAGAGCAGGGCAGAGGGGAGGAGGGATGGAGGGAGGGAACAAGGGAGTGAAGATTTATGTGCAAAAACGTTCCTCCCGTTATGAATCATGAGCATATCTAAGTGAACGAGAGGAACAAGAGTGAGTGAGTGTGAAGGAGGGAAGTGAGTGAAGTGAGTGAGTCTAGGAATGCGTGGAAGGGTAATACAAGACTTCTAATAAGCATTACTATCCCTTAAAAGTTGTGCAAGATGAAGAAGGTGCTGCCAGCTAACGATATGTAGAAAACAGACACTTACACGCACGCACACACACACCTACACATACCTCCACCTCCACCGATCCACCCACTTGGAACCTTTACAAAAAATCTACCTCATAAAAAAAAGTAGTCTACCTAAGAAAGTCTACCTGAGAAAGTCTACCAAAAAAATCTACCTATAAAAAGTCTACCGAAGAATATTTACATCAAAAGAATCTATCCTAAAAAAATTTACCTCAATGAAATTCTACCTTCCTACCTAACCATTTGTTGACCTGTCTGTCTTATCTATTAACACGCACGAAATAATATGTAGGTGGCTATGACTATTTATATCTTATTTTCTTCTAGAGTTAACAATGTGAGACTAAAGGAATCGGAGAAAGCAAGGAGGATGTGGGAGGGAGACGAGGAGAAAGCTGGGAGAGGTGGATGTAGGAAGAAATGAGGAGGAGAGAAATGAAAGAGAGAGAGAGAGAGAAAGAGGATGGAGAGACGGATGTGAAGAGAAGAAGAGAAAGAGGAGAGAGCTGAGAGTCAAGAGAGTACGTGAAAATAAGATGATGAGGAGGAGGAGGAGGGAGAGGGAGAGGGAGAGGAAGGCAAGTGCAAGGAGATGAAGAAAGGATGTAGAAGGAGGAAGAGGAAGAAGAGAAGGAGGAAGAGGAAGAGAAGGAGGAGGATGGAGAAGAAGAGGAGGAGGAGGAGGAGGAGGAGGAGGAGGAGGAGGAGGAGGAGGAGGAGGAGGAGGAGGAGGAGGAGCCTTTTACTCACCATCTTGAGCTGCCGCGAGGGTAGCAAGGAGCCCCAAAAGCGGGACCCAAATGAACGCTCTCATCCTGTAGAAGGGAAAAAGAAATACAATGTTACGAGATACACAAAAACAAAAACAAAAACAAAAACAAAAACAAAAAGACACAATTCTATCTACAAAATTAATTCCAAACACATATAAACACGTATACATAAATCAATATAAAAAGTATAGAGTCAAATAAAATCAAAATTAAAAAAATATAAGGTTTGCGTGGGAAAATAAAATAAAATCCGGTACAGTGTAAAAAAAAAAATTGATAAAAAATAAATACTTTCGAATGTGAGTTTTTTTTTTTTTTTTTTTTTTTTTTTTTTTTTACATATAAATAAATAAACTCGTATAATCTACATACTTTCGCCCAGACTGGAAAAACAGATCGAGGACTAAAAGGAAAATAAAAATAAAAATAAAATAAATAAGAAAATATATAAATAAATAAACGAAAGAGAGCAAACCATGAAAAAAACGAGAGAGAGAGAGAGAGAGAGAGAGAGAGAGAGAGAGAGAGAGAGAGAGAGAGAGAGAGAGAGAGAGAGAGAGAGAGAGAGAGAGAGCGCAATATCAAACCATTCCAGGCATTCTAAAACAATCTTAAAACACGTGGAACAAACTAAAACTTCATCCTATCACACAAGACCCGAAAGAAAGAGGCATTGGGGCATCGGGGCATCGGGGTACAGGGGCAGAGGGGGATACGGGGAGAGTATGCCCAGCCAGGGGTCGGAAAGCGGGTCAGTGGTGGTGAGGCGGGGCGGGGGTCAGCGTCCGAGCACACTTGCTGACCTAGAAATCGGCGATGGAACGTTGCAGGACGGGTTTGAGGTGGCCGGAAGGAATTCAAGTGTCCTCCTTCCACTCAATAAGACGGATATATATACATTCCTATAGCTAGTCCTTGGCAATGGTGGGTTTTAAGGGTCGATGGCCGGCTCGTAAGGTAAGACGAAGGCCACCGTAGCTAAGGTAACTCATGTCTATGTAAATAATGGTTTTCTTACGTAAGCACACTGTTAGGAGAGTGAATGGTAATTGTCTGGAAAGTACTGAGTGTGTATGACGAAGCTAGATGAGAGAATAATAACATAAATATTGATGATGATGATGATGAGGAGGAGGAGGAGGAGGAGGTATATAGTTATGCAAAGAAGAGAGAACTATTATAAAGGCAAAGAGTGTATTGAAGGTGACCTCTCTATGCCGTTATGAAGGAGGGAATGGACGGAGGGAGGGAGGGAGGGAGGGGGAAGAGACGAAGGTGGGTTGAGGCGAGTCTGGTAGAATGTGGGTCACTAAACGTCGACCTGTTTTCTTTATAACAAAGCATGGCGGTTCAATGAAAAAAATAAGAGAGAGAGAGAGAGAGAGAGAGAGAGAGAGAGAGAGAGAGAGAGAGAGAGAGAGAGAGAGAGAGAGAGAGAGAGAGAGAGAGAGAGAGAGAGAGAGAGAGAGAGAGAGAGAGATAGTACCCTACAATTCTCTGAGGATAAGATGTTTAAATAAGATCATATACGCTATAACTTAAGAGACGGTTTAAACACATGACTTATACTTTATACATTGTTATTAGCGTTATCTATAAAGGAATCGCGTTATGGAGCTGAACACAGTAACACAATACTTTATCTCTTCCGTACGTGCTTTTTTTTTTTTTTTCAATTCAGACGTGATAAAAATAATAAAAGAAATAAAAAAGTTTGATGCATTTTAGATTCAAATTTAGAAATGTGTAAACGGAATGTGACGTAGTTTTGAATATATAACAGCCTTGAGGAGACTTTTAACAGTTCATTGATCTAAACATTAAAACATTGAGGGAAGGAAGGAGAGGAGGAAGGCAGTGTGTGACCTTGACTATAGCCGGTGTTTATAGAGGCTGCAGAACCAACTTAACCCTCCCACCGCGAGCATTGAAATCTCCCTTCTATATACCCAACCAGGTGTTCGATGATATTTATTCCTTCAATGACAGGTACACACTCAGATAAATACCTTTGTAACTATCACACGCCCCCTTCACTCTATATCACGTCTCTATACTCTTATCCCTCACCATCACACTTTTCTCAGACAATATGACCAATAAATATGATACACTCTTAGGATGCCTGGGAGGAGGAAGGATTTAGTGAAGAAGTAGTATAATCTGCTTGAATTACCTCGTCAATTTTTCTTCTTTTTTTACATTTAAAGGGTACTGGCTAAGGGAAAACAAAAAATACGTAGAAAAAAAATCCCGCTTAATGCTTCCTCGTCACACCATGAACCTCCTTCCTGTTAGCTGACTGCCTTCATAACCTCATACGGGTCACAGTCACAGTCAATGCTTAACTCTCTCCCCCATTACCTACTACTGTGTTCACCGTTACTCCACTGCTCGACTGACTTACTAACAGCATACTTACTCACTCCCCTCCCGTCACACCTCACACCTAATAATTTACATCCGTTACGCTGGCTAGTCACTCTGGTAACTGTTCTGTTCTGTTCTGCTTAGCTTCCTACACCTTTGTCTTCTCTATAAACGAGTGAAACATTGAACTTGTATACCTTATGCCTTGAAATTTGAATCCTCTTTGCATTTTGTTTTAATATTTACTTTATCGACTATAGGATCATTACATACTGACAATCCATCTCTATGTAATTTCAATCCATATAGCTCTTGCCTCCCTTGGTAGCAACACAACATAAATACATTGTTAGAAGGGCAAACGTATTTTTTCCCATCTTCTTTTGTTGTTAAATGAATTCTAACTCGTAAGAAAGACTCCATGTACAGGACTTGTTATTTCTTCGCATTGCATGATATTAGATGGAATACTAGGCTGATCAACATATATTAATTTTCCTTTTTTTCATTGGGACCATAACAGACAGACAGCAAGATTAGTATGGAATCACCACACCACACACTGGAAAGCAGCTCAGCACAAGACAAATCAGCATAAACAAAACAAATCAATCCTACTCGTACAACCACTATAGAATTACATCACTAATTTGATCGACACACCACACACCACACAGATTATA
>JAXIVD010000538.1:0-92500 GCA_036785275.1 Cancer borealis | reverse complement strand
CCGTTAGGATGCTTAAGAAGAACACTCCTCTAGTCTTTTTCATCTACTTCCACTGTTTTCTGAGTTTATAATCTCCTTTCTCTACCTTCTTCTCCTCTCCTTAATTATATCCTCAATCCGGGTTATACTCTCTTTTTCTTCCTCCTCTTCCTCTTCCTCCTCCTCCACTTTCTTCTCGTTTCTCTCTCACGGTTTTTTTGGTATATTATTTTTGTTTTCCTCTCCTCGCTCTCTTTCCTCCCAATACCAATTACTGTCTTGTCTTTCTTATAAAGCTTCTTGTTCTCCTCCTCCACCCAGTTCTCCTTCATCACCTCTATTTTTTATACACCATCTCGTACTTTTTTTTTAAACTCCTAAACCTCATGTACTTTTTTTTCCCTATCCAGACTTGCGTAAGTGTCGATCTGAGACGTTGAAAATGTCTTATATCTCTTCCTTCGTAGCTATATACCAGATTTACGAGGAATTCAATGGTTGTTGATGCTATTATAAATTTAATTTGGTTCATTGGGGTTGTATGCGTGATGTGTATATACAAGAAATGTATTGAATTAATGTACTTTTGATTAATTCAGAAAAAAATGAGAATGCGTATGGCAGTTTGCTATACTTGTTCCTAGTTTTTTTTTTTAACTTGCTTCTCAAACTCGATTTTCTCCCTCTTCTTTACTACAAAAAGAAGAAGAAAAAGAAAATCTGCGAGATCTAGATATTGTTAAAGTATTCTCAAAGTAAAACACACACACTGATATTATTTCAAGAGCCGCGCGATGAGTGTAATAAAAATGTGAAAACTCTGTCTTTTAGCGCCGTCATATACACAAGATTAGTATATACACCAACGCCACGGTGATAATAAATGTAAAAAAAAGCCAGAATGTTCTTCACTAGCAAACCCGGAAACAAGGAGAAATCTACATACAGGTTTTAAATAACAAAAATAATAAAAGTAAAAATTAGAAAGAAGGAAAAAGAAGAGAAAAATCGTATGAACTTAATGGGAAGATATGCGTAGATTATATAGAGTTTCCAGTTTCCAGGAATGTCTTGTAGGAAGGAAGGAAGGAAGGAAGGAAGGAAGGAAGGGAAATGGGAGGGAGAATAGAACGGTGAAGAGTGCAGAACCCCCACCCCTCACCCCACCATAACCATCAGTCCACCACCACCCCCACTATAACCACCAGTACACTCCCTCATCCCCCCACCACAACCACCATTCTACCCCCACCATAACCAACACCACCACCATAATCCCCACCACCATCACCATAACCATCACCCCCACCACCATAACCCTCACCCAAACACACTACCCCACTAATTATTCACCCACAACATGCACTTCACACACACACACACACACACACACACACACACACACCGTTGTTCACAGTCTGTCTTCAGCATAATTATCTTTCTTGATATATAAAGTTGATTAGAAAGAGAGTAAAAAAGGCCACGAAAATTATTAATCTTTATATTAAAATCGATTATAATATATACGTAGTACTTAATAATTATAGAATATCAATTGTATAAAAATGTGTTTCTTGTACGTGTATGACCACATTATTGTCTGCATGCGATACACTCATTAATCTACTTACCTATGTATATCAGACATGCATACATATAACAACACTAGGAAGGTGGGACCGTGCATGTTTGACCTCTTAAACACATACACACACACACACACACACACACACACAGCCTTTCTCCCTTCTGTCCTGTATGTATGTGACTTCACTACCCTTCAATCCTAAGAGTCACGTCCTGAATACAATTAATACAAGACCAACTTAATCACTATAATTAAGGCATCAAACGTCATACAGTGGATAAATGAGCTGTAATTAGGTCATTAGGTGAACAAGGCTACCGAATCCAACTATATATGGAGCCTTTCAAAATTATAATGACGATTAATGGAACAGCTCAATACTTGGCTTTCTTTTCAGTCACTCTCTTCCAATCATTCACAAGTCAAGGCATCAATATTTTAATTGATTCTTTGTACCAATTGCTTTTCACTGCATTGCATAATTCATATCACATTGAATAAGACATTTCATTATGTATATGTACTACTACAGGATTAAAGGTGGTTAAATAATCCCCCTGAACTAGGCATCTCTAGACCATATATATAGTAGTCCTGCTAGGGTTAATGCTGCCTCTCTCACCAAGGAGCTGCCGTGACCCTGGATCAAACCCACAACCCTTAGATCACAAAGCAAGCACTGCACCACAGAGCCACATAAATATAAACAGTGCCTCCCAAAAACAGTGATGCGCCAACCCAGGAAATTTGAAACCGTTCTAAAATTCATGCCGGAAAACTGATGGAACTGGAGTATTGATTGCCGGATTATTGATAGGCAGCCTGTACTAGCTGCAGGAGTGTTTACGTGTACGCATCAGTATCTCATCTCAGAATCAAGTCACACGTCGTAAAGTTCCATCAATGAAAACATCTATGAATAAGTTTTCTTCTAACCTCAACAAATGCCACAAAAATATATATACGTGTTTCATCCAACAGCTCTCTACACGACACTCCACACCGAAAATATACGCTGAGTAACTATAACTTATACAACCGGTAACAATAAATGTGAATTAGTAGTGTAGTTATGATACACTACATAGAACACCTTAAGTATAATAGTAACTAAAACAGCAGCATTACATTAAATATAACACCTGCTGATACAATAATTATTACAGGTGTAAGAAAATAACCCAAAAATTCTACAAGTTAAAAACAGATTCAAATACATAAATACATCTAAAAAACAGGTTAGTAATCTACACCGTACACACAACTAAAAAAATAAAAATAAATAAATAAATAAAAACACATTCAAATACGTAAATACATATACAACACAACTACTGTACACACAACAACTACTGTATACTATTATCATTAGTTACAACCTTACCCAAAGATTGTTCCTCACTACCTTGCTCTCCATTCCCATCTACGTGTTCTACTGTACCTTCAGCTAACACTGCCTCTGCCTCCTCTTCCTGTATGGGGAGGGATTCTGGGTAGGTTCCTCTCTCAACTCCCTCTCCTTCCTCCTGATCATCATCCATTCTCCTTATTCTTTCCTCAGATAGCTCTTCGAAATCTATTGTGTTATTGCGGAAGAGTGAGCGATATAACACACTGGGGAGGAAAGGAGATGATACCATGAATTATAATAAAAAGGTCAATAATAATAATATTAATTGATATTGTCTTCATATTAAAAGAGTAAGATTGTAACATAAGAGACGGTTACAATTCCACTAAAAAAAGGAGAGGAAACATGATTATCTTTCACTTGATTACACTTACCTTAATAATAATAATAATAATAATAATAATATATACTTTATTTAGTCTTTTTTGTGTAATACAGAAAAGAAACTTGCTTTGGATTGGGCTCTTACTTCTTTCTTAAGGAACATACTTATAAAACTACAGTATATACATGTAAAGATACAGTACAACCCACCTTACAACCACAGTGGGAATGAGTAGCATGAAAGCCGCCATGTAGAAGGTGAAGCCGTGTAGAATGTGTCGAGTGGCCGGGTATAAGCTGTTGAACACACCCGAGGCCAGCAAGGTACAGCTGTTCTCAAGCAGAGCCACGAATGCAAACAATTTACCTGGGGACAAAAATAGGATAATGTTGAGATCAAGTTAGCGTTAGGTTAGCCAAGGAGGGTTAGAGTTGGGTTAGATTAGCTCTGCAGGGATAGGTTTTAGCTGAAAATATATAAATTAACGGTACTTTATGCACTCTCACTCTACATGATTTTCAGTTTTCCATCAAGAGTCTGTATCAATTTATGAAATGTACAAATGATTTTTCTTAGTGGGTACTTCATGTATTTTTCAAAAACCAGTTAAACTCACCAATTATTTCCTTTCCCTGTATCAACTTCCTTAGTATTCAATGATCTATCTTACCAATATTTCAATGTCACTTTATTCACACACCTTTTCACCTCCTATCTCACCTTGTACACTCACACCCTTCCACCTCCCATCTCACCTTGTTCACTTGGCTCCACCAGCTTGGACATAGCGGCCCTGAGGATGGACACCGGCCAGCTACTCAGCAAGGCCACAGCAGCACCTGACACCAAAACATAACCATCTTAGCATATCCTTACATGAAAACTTGAACTCAGACAACACAATGGACTGAATAGATAGTTAGTTGATACAAAAAGAACACTGAAAACCAAATAACAAATATCAACATAACAATTAACTCCATAACAATATCAAACCACTTTCAATGACACAATATATTCAAAGACATAAACATCAAAACACACTCACTGCTGAATACACCAGCATCATTCCAAGCCAGCGCCAACACCACCAGACCCACAATCTTGCTGAGTAGTCCTGCCACGACCAGCATCATGTCCGGGGCCCGAGAGCACACCGGCAGCACCACCACCAGCGCCAGCACACCCAGACCATACTTGAGCGAGAAGTACCATGTATACTTTACAAACGGCCACATGATGGGTTTATCCTTCACGTATAAATAGGATATGTCGATCTCTCCTGTGAAGTTAAAAAATTGTGTTAATTAATTAATATTCATCCTTAATTTAACAAGTAGGATGTGTTGATCTCTCTCCTGTTAGGTTAAGTTAACAAATTATATCAACATTCTTTCTTTAGCATTCACAAAAGTAACATAAACAGACATACAGACAATCTTCCCACCTGCTGTACAGAACATGATAACAGACGCCGCAAATAACAGCCACAGTAGACAGGTGCGGCGACTCTCCTGCCGTTCTTTCAGGACTGTTGCAACGGAGCGCCTAAGGTGGTGGAAGGAACACCCACTCTTCACCCAGGAAGTCTCTGGCGGGTGTCTGGGTAGTATAAGCAAGCAAGGGGAGGTTAGGTAATGCAAAGGTGATGGCAGTATATACTATTACGTAATGCCTATAAAATGTGTGTGTATATATATATTCATGTGTATAGGCAATTGTGATTTGGCGATAAACTTAAACAAATAAAAAACTACGTAATGGGATTCAATATGGAAGCAGGTCATTGTTGTTTTAGTGATGATTTTATACAAAGAGAGAAACAGAGAGAGTGAGAGGGAGAAAAAAAGAGAGAGAGAGAGTGAGAGAAAAAAAAGAAGAAAATAGAGCTTCAGTGTATGTGATATACGTACCTGGGGTGAATGTTGCGTACGAACATGACGATGTATACGATGATAGATGCGTGTACGGCCATGATGATAGTGAATGTGACAGACCTGCAGAGTCATATCACAAGTCACAGTCAGTCACAGTATTACACTTTGGACATAACATAGTACTGTACTTTTATGACAACTTTGCAAAATGTATAAATATATCATGTAAGGAGTATCATAAATGCATGCAAGGTTTGGTGACAAGCGGGATTTTTTTTATACTTAATTTATTTTTCCCTTAGCCAGTACCCTTTTAATGTGAAAAAAAAGTACACCTATAGCTGACCTTCCCCAGGCCTGTTGTATCCATCCTCCCAGCATGGGGCCCAGGGTTCCACCAATGTAGATCATACTCTCCAGGATGCCAACGTGTACTGTCCTTGCCTGGGTGTCACTAACCTGAGACAAACACACAAACACACACTTATCACACAAACATGGGTTCATAATGTAGGATTATGAGGAGTGTCTGGAAAGGTATGTAGTTAGGGAAGTTCTTCGGTCATGTCCCCTATAGGAAACGTTATTAGAGGGAATGAGGTGTCACAGAATATAGATCGTTAGAATAGATATATACTATTTCTCATAATATATTGCCGTCTTTCATGGCTTAGTGTGGGAGATAGGTTTGAGACAATAATCTATATACTGAATTAATATGAAATGTCAGTCAATCCTTACTTGTGCGACATAACTCATGCAAGTCATTATACAGGAGGTGAAGCCGCCACCCAGGCCGGTAATGACTGATGCTAGTAGGACCAGAGACACTCCTGCCTCGACCATCTTCACACTCAGCACTATGTACACTAAGCTGGCAAACACAGCACCTGGAAACACACCAAATCACATACACATTAACAAAGGAACAGAGATGTAATAATTAACATTGCCTAAAGTCTGTTTTTTGGGCTCCTAAAAAAAGAAGAGCTCAGTCCAAAGCAAGTTTCTTTTCTGTATTAGCTACATAAAAAAGACTTTTGTACCACCTTTATGTACCACCTAAACATTTCTAGCAATAATAATGCATCCATATATTAGAGTAAAGACCAATTCATCTCAAAGTATGACGATGATGATGATGATGAAGCCAAGACTTCTTTTTTTTCTTTTTTACATAAAAAAAAAAAAAAATCCTGTTTGTCGCCAGACTGTAAAGAGGAGGGTAGGAGAAATAGAAGCATAGTTCCCTTGCATCTAATAATTATCTTACCTATAGGGGGAAGTAACATGGGAATCTTGCGTCCATAAGTGTCACTCCATGAGCCGAGGAACTGTGCAATGATGATGGAGGTGAGGGAGAGGGTGAGGGTGGAGCCCAACACCCAGTGGGATGATCCAGTCTGTACATGGTCCAAGGCGTCACTGTTCTTGCTCGAGTACAGGTCATCACAAACATCCTGACTGAACCTTTCCAAACACACCTAATACACAAAACACAAACGATACAGTTAGTAATGGATTAAACACAAACTTTTCTACACACAAAGGATATATTTAGTAGTGAATTGAACACCTATTGTTTGTATGTTGATAAGTTTCTTTTAAGGATTCAAAGCAAAATAGGATATAATGTGTATTCTGTATATATATAAATAAATTTGAAGCCACTTAATAGCATCTTGATTAATACGATATGGAAATAAAAGTTTAAAAGTAAAGTACACATACGTATATGAGAGACTAAAGTATAATATTGAGAAACAACTAAGATAAAGATAATCACTCAATGTTTCTTATTTACTTCCTTTCCCTAAATTCCAACAAAGCAGTCTTAAAGTTAACATAATTTCATAAGTCTTCATAATTTCTTTAAGGTAAATATATTATTCACAGGGTTGTTATATATTTACCTTGCTATATATAAGGTCTTGCAGTGCCGGCAGCAACATGAACATACCCAGCATGTATAGGAACAGAACAGGCTCCACTGTCACCTTGTAGCACATCAGGACCATGTTGAACTAAGGCTGCTGCCACGCCTGTAATATTGAAAGATAGAAATGTGTAGTAGTGTAGTTTTACATGTATATAACATAATCCCTTTCTTCCCTCTTACTAGCACACACACACAATACACTATAACAGCCCCCAGGCTGGCCGTGGTGGTAACACCTAAAACTACGACAAGAAAAGATAAGACTTGAAATGCACCTCTCGAACTGCTTGTCTGTCACTGTTTGTTTGTATGTGGATTTAGGCTTTTTAACCGGACTACTAGAACATTAGAATATAAGAAATGAGAAGACTGCAAGAGGCCAGTTAATGACCTACAAGAGGCAGTTCCTTGTATCCCACCCTTGGAATAATCCAGTACTTAGCCATCCCACCTGTCATCCCTATCCATACTCTGATCCAACCGTCTTTTAAAGCTACCTATTGACTCAGCACTTACTACGTGTCTATCCAGCCTATTCCAATCGTTCACGACTCTGTTAGTGAGTCAATATTTACCTATGTCTGTCCTGAATCTAAGTTTTTCTAGCTTGTACCCATTTCCATATGTCCTATCCTGGCTACTAAATTCTAAAATCTGATCAATGTTTCCCTTATTAATTCCTTTTACCCATTTGAAAACCTCAATCATATCCCCTCTTGCCCTCCTTCTCTCTAGGGAGTGGAGATTAAGACGTTTTAACCTATCTTTGTAGGGTAAATTTCTCAGCCCCTGAATCATCTTGGTCATTCTTCTCTGAACTGCCTCCAAGGAACCTATATCCTTCCTATAATAAGGGGACCAAAATTGAGCTGCATAATCTAGGTGGGGTCTAACTAGCGCTAACTATTTTAACAGCATATATAACAGCATTAAAACAGCATTAAACAATATTAAAACAGCTTATAACAACATTACAAGTAGGCAGTAATTAGACGTATGGCAGCTGTACAAATAGGGGTACAGCAGCCAGTTATGTTAGGTTTGGTTAGGTACGGTTAGGTACGGTTAGGTTCAGTTATATAAGCTTTTTATATTTCAACCAAACCAAAAAGGACCTAATATAACAATAATGAGTGCCGTATCCTTACAGCGCTTCCATATAGGTACGGCAGTTGTCTAGCTTTGGGGTAAAAAGCTTATATAACCGAACCAACCGTACCTAACATAACATAACTAGAAAGATGCTTTACCAGGTCAATAATAAGGCACACTGCCGTACCAATAGCGGATGACAACAGGGTACGACTGCCGTATCTCTAAGCACTTCGAATATATTCTCTAGAGCATTCTGGTGAAGATGTAAAATAATACCGTATTTTCTCTTAAAGATTATTTTTATATAGTGACTTAACAGCTTCGTACAGCTTATAATTATACCTTAATGATGCAGTGTAATGGCGGTAATTGTATATAAATTAATCTGTCTTTCAATCATCATCTTCTACTTGTATATCTCATTACAGCCACCCATTGACCCATTCCAACCCTTAATTAATGGGTAAGATATATATAATTACCTTAATAATGCAGTGTAATGGCGTTAATAATGTATATTTAGGCTTCTGTCCCCGTGTTGTGTTGTGGTGCCTTCAGGGAGGAACCCTGGCCAATGTAAACAAGAAAACAGTCCCGCCTTTCAAGACGGGAATCCAGGACTGTTCGTTATATTATATTATACCAGATTGTTTAAGGAAATATAATGAATAATATAATAATAATAAATGATGAATAATGTTAATGGTTTAGAAAAATGAAAAAAGTAGTATTCGATGACGTATATATAAAACGAAAATCTGAAACTTTATTATACATCGTGAAGCAGTTATATATACTTTAAAGAATAGATCATGATACCTAACGAGATTCTACATAACTATTTTTTATATTGAAGTCACATTAACCGCATGAAAAAAATAAATTGAAAATATACCAATCAAAATAGCAAAAATAGAAACGAAACATTAATAATCTAGTTAACCCAATTTAAACAATAGAATAAGATATAAAGAATTATTCAGACACATAATGAAGGATAATAAAACCATACAAGCTGAAAAAACTACGAAAATAACAACAAAATTGAAAAAACATTATCCCTATATCTCAATTAATATAAACCTTAGAATACTATTAATTATATGTAATAAACACAAAAAAATAACAAATTCAATGAACCCAACGTTATGCGAAAGTATGGTAAAGTTTTGTTGAAAATTGCAAAAAATACATTAACATTACAATATATAAACAAACATCAAAATAAACCTAGTTACTTAATAACGCAAGTAATTAATGATTGTAAAACATTCTAGATTTTTTATTTTATCTTGCCTGTTAATTATAAGGCTGAGGATAAAGAGGTAAGGCGAGGAATTAATAAAATGTTTTAGTACTTACACCGGCCCCTCAGATGTCAGTGGTCCGGCAGAGTCTATGACACAGAGATAAACAATGATATATATTTCAAAACATAGAATAGAATACCTAACGAGCTTCAACATAACTATTTGTCATATTCAAGTTACATTAATTTCATAAAAAGATATCTATTTACACTACAAAATATAAAAAACGTAAATAAACAACATTAATGACATTAAACCACTATAAACCATTGAATAATATATAAAAACATATTTGAGTACAATAGAAACCATAAACAAACCAAAAAAAAATCAAAACTGAAAAAAAACGACAAAAAATACAATATTTTCACATACCTAATACACCATAATTAACCATAAACAAACCTTACAGCACCCTAAATTAAGATATGTTAATAATAATCAAACCGTAAACAATCCATAGAATGCAAAAAAAATAACAAAATATGTCTAAATAACTAAACTGTGTATTCAGTCTGCTGTGGAGTGTGGACGGCACTCTCTAAGTCTCTAACAGGTCACAAGAAGAAGAGGAGGAAGAGGAAAACAAAACAACTACAGTGTCCCGTCAAGGTAAAACTATTGTATTCTTAATTTAATGTACTTTAAGTCATTTATTAGTGTATCAATCAATGTGTTTTATATGTATTATGTATCAATGAAGAGAGACTAAGTGTAGAAGGGTAATTAGTGAGAGAAATAATGATATATAAGATCGGTGTGTGTATGTGTCGCTCGATAAGGCTTGTATATACTTACTTACTTACTTTGCTTTGGATACTTTGGAGAATTTTGCCTGTTAACGGCACAGCTGAAGTGGGCTTCCACTGGCTCCAGGTCCCTCCTCAACCCCTATTCCTCGACTTGGGGTTGTTAGGGTGTTGTGATGGGAGTTAGGGTATCCTGGTGTTGAAGGTTCATCTGGTATCCCACTGAGCCACTTGTCTAGTCTCCCTTTGAAACACTCCACTGTGATGTTTGTCAAGTTACGGAGTTCTTTTGGGACACAGTTGAACAAGCGGGTACCATTGTGGGTGAACGTGTTATGCACCAGGGGTCGCAGTCTTGCGAATATATGTATATATGTTATCAATGTAATTATTCGGTAATTCTGGATAAAAAGTTCGCCACCCCGATTCCCCACCAACCCCCCCTATCCCTTCAAACAAGCTTGGGGGATCCTGGGGAATCGGGATATAAGCGAAATATGGGCCTTCAAAAATTTTTAAAATGTCCTAACCTAACCTAATCTAGCAGGGGGGTGCACACACTCCCTGCTAACCTAAGCTAACCATAAACTGTCCTAACCTAACCATAACCTAACCTAACCTAACCAAACCATAACCTAACCTAACCTAACCTAGCAGAAGAGGCTGCACCCTCCCTGGAACCCCCGCTAGGACATTAACCTAACCTAACAAAGGACCTCCAAAATTATACCGTTATGACTTACCGGTGTGGTGTGGTTATTGTTAAAGCGATGGAGGTGGGTAGAGTTTAGCGGCTTCGTTCAGAAAGATGTGGTTTGTTTTCAGGCACTAACCATGTCTCATTAACTGTTTGAGTAACCCTTCACAGTCCTTGAAATATGTTCCACAAAAATCACCATAGGACTACTACTACTATTACTACTATCTCTCTCTCTCTCTCTCTCTCTCTACACACAGATGGGGTTGCTCACAGACCCCGGCATGGAGAGGTCAGCTCTGCCAGCCTTGTTGGAACGTTATCACCGACCCCTGTGTGTGTGTCTGTACGTGTGTGGGTGTGTGTGGTTCCTCGCACTCGCACATAACGCACTCAATCATGGTGGGTGTATGTGTATGTGTTTGGGGGAAGGGTGCGGGTGTGTATATGTGCGTGGAAGGATGTTTTTTTATTTTTTTTATTATATATATACATATATATATATATGTTCTATTTAAATTATTGTGTGTGTGTGTGTGTTAATATTATGTTTTTATTTACGTATATATATATATATATATATATATATATATATATATATATATATATATATATATATATATATATATATATATATATATTTATTTGTATCATATTTCGTTATATTTTTCCGATCATTAACAATATTTATATAATGTTAATTCTCTCTCTCTCTCTCTCTCTCTCTCTCTCTCTCTCTCTCTCTCTCTCTCTCTCTCTCTCTCTCTTTAGGGACGTATTTCTCTGAGAACGCGTTGCTTCCTGGCCTTGTTCAGGGTGATTTTCAGGGTGATTCTGAGGCTCTGCACTACTTAGAGGTAATATTTAGGGTGAGGTTAGGATGAACATAGAGTGAGATTAGGGTGAGAAGGGAAGGTGTTGTGTGGTTATATTTTAGGGTGACAGGTTAACTTTTAGGGTGAAATAATGTTAAATATGTATAAATTGTTCTTATATATTCTTATTCATCTCTTCCTTTCCTTCCTTCCTTCCTTCCTTCCTTCCTTCCTTCTTTCCTTCCTTCCTTCTCTCTCTTCCTCCTCCCTTATCTACCTTCCTCCCTCTATCCCTTCTTACCTCCCTCCCTCTTACTTCACTTCCCTACCTTCCTCCCTTCCATTCTCCCTCCTACCCCCTCTCGTCACCCTAGAGTCTGCGAGAGGAGGGTGAGAAGCACCCGTCCAGCATGCCTCACCCTTGGCTAGTGGGACAGTTCACCCAGCTGGGCCTAGACACCTACACACACTCATTCACCCTAACATACCCAATGGGGGAAGGCAAGGTGAGTTAAGGGGGAAATAGGGTGAGTTAGGGTGATTTTGGGGGGAATAAGGTGATTTTTGGGGAAATAGGGCGATTTGGGGGAAATTTGGGCAAATTTACCGAAAAAACTCGCATCAAAATTATCATCACCAAAAATTTTCCGTCAATATTCCCTTCACCGCAAAATTTTCCCCATCACTGCCCCATCGAAATTTCCATCACTTCCCATCAATATAAATAGAAAAGTGAAAAAAATATATATATATAGAAAAATAGAAAAAAAAGTTGAAAAAATTGAAAAAAATAAATTGTTCCCATCAGTTCCCATCAATTTTCATCACTTTCTCATCCCCTTTTTCAGAAGTTTTCAGGTCGTAACGTGTATGCTATCCTAAGAGGTAGTCGTGGTAGTAGTACTGAAGCCTTGGTTGTGGCAGCACCTTACAGGCCGCCAGCATCACTCCTACATGATACTGCTCCTTCCATTGGCCTTATGCTGGCTATGGCGAAGTTCTTTGCAAGTATGTGGGTGTATGTGTTTTAATTGTGTTTTTGTATAAGTTTAATCTAACATAAATTAATCTAATATAATCTAACCTAACCTAAATTAACCTAACTCTAATTTAATCTAACCTAACCTAATATTCTATTGTATTATTATTAGTTGTGTTTATATATTGTTCTATTTATGTCTATAGTTACATGTGGTTATGTGTGTGTGTGTGTGTGTGTGTGTGTGTGTGTGTGTGTGTGTGTGTTTAGTAGTAGTAGTAGTAGTTGTAATAATATATGCTATTATTATTATTATTTTATTTATATATATACATTTATTTGTGTGTGTATATATGTTTAATTCTGTTTTTTTTTTCTCCCTCCCTCCCTACCTCCCTCTTTCCTTACACACACACACACACACACACACACACACACACACACACACACACACACACACACAGAACAAGTTTACTGGGCCAAAGACATTATATTCTTAGTAACTGAACATGAGCAGTTAGGAGCACAGGCGTGGTTAGAGGCCTACCACCGCCCACGTCCACCCACACCCACGCCCACAAACACAGGCAACAACACCCACGCCCACAAACAGCCCCTACTTGTCCCTGGAGACCTTGAGGGGCGGGCAGGTGCTATACAGGTAAAGAGAGAGAGAGAGAGAAAGTGAAAAATAAATATATATATGTGACTTAACTTTGAATAAAATAATAATAATAATAATAATCTTTTTTCTCTCATTCCTTCCCTCCCTTCCCTCCCTCCCTCCCACAGGCTGGCATCAACTTAGAGATCCACAGTTCCCTAGTCACGCACCTGGACGTCAAGTTAGAAGGACTTAACGGTCAATTACCTAACTTAGATCTGGTTAACTTGATCCACCGGCTGTGTCAACGCGAGAATGTACCTCACACCTTCAAAAACAGGGTAAGTTAGGTTAGACACCCTCACAGTAACCTAACTTTGCTTTTCTTACCATTAACCTAACCAAATCTAACTACACACAACCTAACAGTAATCTAACCTAACTTAACAAGCCAATTTAACCATTAACTTAACTAAACAACCTCACAACGACCTCTAACAATCCAATTCAACCATTAACTTAACTATAGACACTTTCCCATTAATCCAACATAAGCTAACAATCCAATTTGACCCAATTTGACCTCTAACAACCCAATTTAACCTAACAATCTAACCTAACCTCCATTCGCAGGCTGATCACCCTCATCCTGATAGTTTGGATGGTTGGATGCACCAGCTGATCACTCTACTAGCAATGGTCACCTCACAGGCGTCTGGGGTGCCCACTGGTAACCACGGCCTCTTCCATAGGTGAGGAGGAAGAGGAGGAGGAGAACACACACACATACATACACTTTCTCTCTCATAAATATCTTTTTCTCAACTCTCTCCCTCTCCCCCCCAGGTATGGCGTGGCAGCAGTTACCATCTCAGGCTCAGGACGTGAAGTGGGCGGGGCTGGCGTGGGCGTGGGCGTGGCCTGGCGTGGGCGTAGCGTGGGTTTGCATCAAGTGGGGCGGGTCTTAGAAGGCGTCTGCAGGTCTCTCAATAATCTGTTGGAAAAGTTTCATCAATCCTTCTTCTTCTATCTGTTACCAGCGACTAATAGATATATTTCCATTGGTGGGTGTGTGTACGTGTGTGTGAGTATGTGTGTGTACGTGTGTGTGTTTGTTTTTTGTGTGTGTGTGTTTTTTGTTTTGTTTTTATTTTTATTTTTTTTGTCTGTTGATCATTGTTTTCCTTCTATAAATTGTATGTTATTCTCTCTTTTTATCTATGTATGTGTGTGTTTGTTTGTGGGTGATGCCATGTAAGTATGAATATATATATATATATATATATATATATATCAATTTACATATAATACATAATATATATCATGTACGTATAATACCCAACCACATGTGCATATCATCTCTCATCATGTACGTATAACTAACCCCATGTGCATTTCACCTCTCCTCATGTACGTATAACTAACCCTGTGTGCGTTTCTTCTTGGTTTCAGGTGTGTACATGCCCCCCTTCAGCCTGATAGCGGGGGGGGTGTTGGTGAAGGCTCTGGCTCTCTGGTACCTGACTAGCTGTGGGGGAGGCAAGGTGAGAGAGAGAGAGAGAGAGAGAGAGAGAGAAAGAAAATTAAGTACTATTTATATATATTGTTTTATTAATCATTACTGCTACAATAATAATGATACTACTATTACTATTACTATTACTATTACTACTACTATTACTACTACTACTACTACTACTACTACTACTACTTCTACAGGACCAGCACAGCCTTCTCCAATGGTTGCCGATAGTAGTGATAGTCCACGGTGCTTGTGTGGTACTCTCCTCCTCCCCAATACTGTTTACTCAGCTTGGGGTCCCGTTTGATCTAAGCGGAGAGGACAGTGTGGCGCTTGGGGTGTCTGCGTTCTGTGTGGCGCTGTGTTTGGTGTCTCTCTCTATGACTAGGTGAGTGTGTGTGTATGTGTGTGTGTTGTGGAAATTTGATTATTTGTGTGAAATGAATTCTTGTGAAATTTTTAATGTTTTTTTTTTCTTCTCTCTCTCTCACCTAACTTAACCTACCTTAACCTCCCTACCCTACCTATCCTAACCTAACCTAAAATCTCTAACCTCCTCCCCTCCTCCTCCTCCACCCCCACAGGTACATGGTAAGCTCTAGAGGTAGCTGGGAGGTGCTAAAAATCTTCGCCTTGCTAGAGCTGGGAGTCTTACTGTTCTCAGGAGCTGTCTACAACTTCTCCTTAGCTCTCCTTGTTGCTCTGATTTACACTCCTACAGCTCTCCTGGCCTCCCCATCCTCTGGCAGGTGGGTGTGTACGTGTGTGTGTGTGTGTGTATGTGTGAGTGTGAGGGATAGGAAGAGAGAGAGAGAGAGAGAGAGAGAGATATTGGGTGAAGTTATTAGGTGTATTTTTTTTAATGTTGTGATTATCTTTATTTTTTGGTTTGATTTTGTTGTGTGTGTGTGTGTGTATGAGAAAGAGAGAGAGGATGAAAGAAAAAAAGAGAGTAAAAATAAGTTAAGTCATCATTAGTATTACATTTATCAATTTCACGACAATTATTATCGTCATTTTTTCTATCAACTTTCAGATTACGACGCATTCTCAAATCATCGCTGTTACTCCTAGTGCACCCGCTGTTCATGCTGTTCATTGCTGTTCTACTCGACACCTACACCCACTTCCCTGAGCTGGGGTTAGGAAGGGTGGTAGGTAAGGCTGTGGTAGGCAGTAAACGTGCACTGATGTATAGTGTGGTAGACGCAATGGTTTACTCTAATTGGGTGTTTGATGTGGCGGTGCTGTGTTTGTTACCGGTGTGGCTGTTGCTGTGGCAGGTGGTACAGCATCCCGTGGTGACTGTGGTAGAGGAACAGGATAAGGTTAGTGCCACCACAGAGGATAGTCATTGTAAGAAAGAGTGAGTGTGTGTGTGTGTCTTTTTTACTTTTTTATTTATTTATTTATTTATTTACTTTTTTTTTTTGGGTGTGTGTGTTTGTTTATATACCTGTATGTATGTATGTATGTTAAAGTAATGTGTAGATGTAGGATTTAATGTGTGTGTGTGTGTTTGTGTCATATATATACACACACACATACATACAGTAAAAAAAATAATTCAATAAAAAAAAAAACATTCCTATATTAATTTCATCTTATTTTTATTTTACTCAATATTACATTTTTTTTTCTATTATTTATCTATATTGTACAAGTCACAATTATTAGTCATTATTATTATTATTATTATTATTATCATCATTAGTAGTAGTAATAATAATAGTAGTAATAATAGTATGTACTTTTTGGTAATGTAATATACTCTAATACTCAAATCAAGATGAAAAATAAAAGTGTTTCAACAAAGTATATATAAGTCTATCTATAAAGGAGAGAGAGAGAGACCCTTTCCACATCAGGTCACAAAAATAAAGTCTACGGAACCACCAAGATTGATTTCACTTACTCTGCGCTCTCCCAGCCTGTTTTTTTTTCTTTCTCTTGCTCTTTTTTCTCTCTTTATCTTTATATTTTCTCTGTTGATCTATCTTTCTCTCTCTCTCTCTCTTTTCCAGTAGATATATATGAAAGAACTGATTTAAAGGCTATAATGATCATCTATAGTTCTTGTAAGGCAATCCTTCCTTCCTTCCCTTATCCCATTCCCTTCCTCCTCCTTCCCTCCCCCCCCTTCCTCATCTCATCATCCTGGGTCTTGCTGAAACCTTTGTGGCGGGATTGTCGACTCCAATGTTCCGCAGAATTTTCACTCCATCATTAGTAACCTCAATGGAACCTGCAGAGAGAGAGGGAGAGGTTATCATTATCATCACTTATACTCATACATACCCTTATACTAAACCAATCATTATTATCATTATCCTCATTACTATTACTATCCTTATAATTATTTTTGTACTATTATTTCCACGTATTATTATTATTATTATCACCAAACTACTAACATTATCATCATTATCACCATCATCACCAAACTACTATCATCATCATCATCACCAGCCCCTATACCTACCTTCATCACTATTATATGCATGTATCATTATTATTATTATCACCATCACCAAACTACTATCATCATCATCATCAAACTAAACTTTACTTTTCGAAGATAAAGTCTCACAGAAAACATTGAATATCTCACAAACTAACAATTTGCGACGGAAATGTAATTAAGAAAACCTTCTCAAAATGCATCATATAATGTAAAAATATAACCATCAATTCTCTAAGACATTCAGGTGAAGATGTAAAATAATACCAAAAGATTCTGTTCATAATATCACCCTTCATATAATCAATTGAACGAAAGAAAAAAAATCTATACATATTTAGCTATTGCTTCACTTGTTTATACCGTTTCTATACCTAATTATGGAGTGACATTAACATGTTGAGGTTAAATTATAAATCTAAAAGTAAAAATATAACTATGTAGTAATAACCATGAAATAATACATAAATATGAACTCTTCCAGACCAACATGTCAGACCACAAAACATGTGAAGCCACTTTAAAAATCAATGCACTAATGAACACAGTACCACAAAAGAAATGCAAAGCTCAAACAGAAATGGCCAAGCTAAATTTTTACCACATAGACATCAATTGGAATGATCTGAGGAACAACCTTAACATTAAGTGGGAGTCAGCATTGGCAAATAAAAGCACAGAGGAAATGCTCTCTTTTTTTACTGCAACATGCGAGGAGGTATGTAGGGAACATGTGCCGTTGAAAAGCATCTCAAAAAATAAACCGCATACCAAGAGACCGGCGCATTCTAATGAGGAAAAGAGGCCACTACAAGAACAAATTGACAAGGGATCCTCCACCAAACATAGATGTCAAGCTACAAAAGGCTCTCCTGGAAATAGAGAACAACTTACTAGAGTCACATGAAGAACAAGGAAGAAAGAAGAAGCACAGGCAGTAAAAAACATAAAGGATAATTCTAAATATTTCTTCTCGTACGCAAACAAGAAAAGCAAAAATATATCAGCAGTAGGTCTACTTGAGAATATGGATGGAGGCCTTGAGTGTGATCCAGTGGAAATGGCAAATATCCTCAAAGCCCAGTAGGAGAGTGTCTTCAGTGTGCCTGACCCTAATAAAACTGCACACGATCCGGCAGTCTTTTTCAGCACGCAAGCAACCATCGCACAGACACCACAACTGACAGACATCAACCAAGAAATTGATGACATAATTGAAGCTATTGATGCCATCAGCTCAGATTCTGCAGGTGGCCCAGATGGATTTAATGCAAAGTTGTTGAAACAATGCAAATATGAACTGGCGGTACCACTGAAACTAATTGCCACAAAGTCCCTTGCAATGGGAAATATTCCCCCAACCCTTAAGGAGGGGATAGTGACACCCATTCACAAGGAACGGGGCTCGTCTGTTCAATGCTGTGCCAAAGGTCATCAGGGAGTTGACTGGAGTATCCACTGACTCCTTCAAGCGTCAGCTGGACAGATGGCTGGCATCAGTGCCTGACGAGCCCCCAACGCCAGGATACCCCAGCACCGGAACAAATTATTTGGCGTACCTACACACCACCAGAGAAGCGGAGCTGTCTGGCCACAGCAGAGGTCCACCTTAGCTGCGCCCTGGGAGGCGAAATTCTACAAAGTAAACAAAGTTTGAAAGTAAGCAAAGTATGTGTGTCACCTCATCCTCCCCTCACACACCCTTCACTTCAAACACTTATATCTCACTTATCACTTAAAATTTACTTATAATGACCCGCCACATATATGCTGAATTACCTAAATAACATTCATACCAATTATAATGGATTAGAAATGTACATTACCATGTTTAATTGATGTTTTGTTGACAGTCACTCACTGTCAAATATGCACTTCCTGTCACTTCCCATTTCCTTCCACCTCTATCTAGTACATTTAAGAATCATCAAGATCATATTAGTCACTTGGTCTTTACGTTACATTGATTATAGTCTTAGTTAATTAATAAAAACAGTTAATAATATTCTTCTTGGGAATTTGATGGGGCTGTGGTATGCTAGACATTCACAAAAACAAAACATTAGACGCGTTTATTACGGGATTTCATATTAGGTTTTTCCAATTTCCTCCACAACTATTATAATTAGAATAAAATAATATACATCAATATAAAGAGAAGAAAAAATAGAGGATTCCATTGATGTATTCATTTTTCATTTAAAGGGTATCTATTCCATGTATTTTGTATTTATTGGCAATTGGCATCATTCAGTCAGCTGTTTTGGTGGCGCACGTGTGTCGACTGGAGTGAAGTGTCAACAAAGGGTGTTGTGTGTCTCTGTGTTTATTTGACTTAAAATGACGAAGAGTTCAAGAGCTAAGAAAGCCAAGAAGGCAGACTTCGCTAAAGTAAAGTTAAAGGTCGGTAGGAGGTTGAAGAAGGCACAAAATGAGACCAGGACGGATTTCAAGGCACGTAAGATTACCTTGAAGGAGCAGCTCACTAGGAAGGCCGAGGAGGACCTACTTACAGGGAAGAAACGTAACATAAAGGTCAGTAGATTAATAGTAATGTGTAAAGACAACGAGGAAAATAATTAGATTAGCCATTATAATCAGTTGGTTAAAACCTTCCCTGTTCTTCTACATGTCATTTTGAGGGATGGAGGAGCAGTAAAACAGTATTCTTCACCATTAATAGTGATAAAGTTTTCTTAAATACATTATACCTCCCTTGGTTAACAGGATCTATTGAGGTGCATAAGTAACACCAATACTTATGTCCGTCAAGATGGACTCAACGGCTTGTTAGAGTTGGTGAAAAAGAATGATACGGAGGCGTTGATGCCTAAGCTGTCTCAGATCATCACTGGTGTGGCTCCCTGTGTGTTTGATGTTGATGCACCCATACGCTCAGCTGCCATCAAGTTCATCGAGGCCTTGTTAGTTAAGGTAAGCAACAACAACAACAACTGTACTGGGCTGCATATATATCTGTAACTTCTGACTAGGTTGGGTTAAAAAGATATACATTGGTGTTAAAATTCTGCAAATATGATATACATACAGATCATTTTTTTGGACAATTTACCAGTTTCACCCAACCCATGATATTCTGATGTTTTTCCGGTGATAAATGTAATGAATTGATTGATTTTCTAGGTTAGGTTAGATTGGTGAAATTTATGATCAATTTTTTTCACTGTTTTCAGGTTGGGAGTCATGTCGAGCCTTACTTCTTCGTGCTTGTAACCCATCTGTCGTGTGCCATGGTGCATATCAACACTGGGGTGCAGGGTGACTCCTTGCGTCTAGTTAACCTGTTTGTAAGACACACACCAACGCTACTTGCTCGACACGCCAACACACTCATCACCAACTTTGTCAACCTCATCTCCAGAAAGGTGTGTGTGTGTGTGTGTGAGGACTGGAGGAAATCTTTGTACTTGTGTGGAATAAATGGGACTGTTCTTTGATTGTTCTCTCTCTCTCTCTCTCTCTCTCTCTCTCTCTCTCTCTCTCTCTCTCTCTCTCTCTCTCTCTCTCTCTCTCTCTCTCTCTCTCTTTATTACTTTTCCTTGTTAATAATGGTATAAAGGCGATATGTGTTCCATTTTACCAATTACTCTCTCTGTGTCATTGACTTGAATAGATTTTTATCATGAATATAAATGAACTAAAGTTGACTCATAAATCAAAGCTTATAATAGTTTTGTAACATATATAGGAAGTCTTCAAGGTTGTCTCTCTCTAACTCTTCAGGCAAACAGCACAAAGATGGGTCCAAGCAAGAAGGAAATATGTGTTGACTTCACGCGCATGTTGCACACTAACCCAAGCAACACACTCACCACACACAAGGGTCACGTGGAGCTGCTGCAGGAGTTGTCAGGCTTCCTCGAGGTTATACTCAAGGAGCAAACTCAAGTGGAGGAGCAGGTGCCTCTTACCATGTGGCAGGTGAATGAAGTTGTATTATGTGATTGAATTCTTAATAACATCTTCATCCTAAACCTACATAGTCATGGTAATTAGCCTTCAGTGTAGTTATGTATAAGTTTTGTAGGATTGTGTATAGAGGAGTGTCAAGACCTTTATCCCCTACCTATATTTCTCCTACTGGCCTCTATACAGGGTCTGGCAACAAGCGGGATTATTATTATTATTATATTTTTTTATTTAACGTATTTTTGTTTGCCCTTGGTCAATAAAATAATAAAAAAAGGCATTATGTACTAGAATTGGCACATTTCAGCATATGTTGAAAATTCCTCTTTTATAGCATAGTTTATACATATACACACACCCATAAATATTCGCCTGTTCCCAAATAACAAGGCATACAAAAATAGGCGTGTATATCATCCCGCAGCGTGTGATGGCAGGGAGTCTGGCTCCTATAGTCTGCGGCACCACTGGTCAAGACACAGCACTGCACGCATGGATATTCTCGGACCCGGAACTATTACAAAAGTTTGTCCGAGATATTGTTCCCATATTGTTCCAGGTGTGGGCTGAGGTGGATCCCAAGAAGCATGAGGAATTTGAAGGTCAGTGATATTTTTTTTTCTTTTTTTTTTTCTACATCATAAACCGTTGGCACCAATAGGCTTTATAGAGGCTAAGATGGCCTGCCTCTTTCCGGTTATTTGGCGTAGGTTTAGATTTTTTATAGTGATGCTTCGAATGTTTATGTTCTCTCTTGAATATATTGAGAACTTTACCAGAAATGCAACACTACTTAGGTTGAAAATAGTAATAGGTTCTAATGTGTTTGTGTGTGTGTGTGTGTGTGTGTTTCAGAGGATAACCTGCTGAGTGAGGAAGGGGTGAATGCACTCTCATCCATCCTCAACATCCTTGCCCACCTCATGAACATCACCCAAGCTTGCACCAAACAGCAACCCAAAGAGGTCAGTTCAGGTCAGGTCAGCCCATGACTCTCACTCTGGTGCTTCCTAAATTATGACTTAACTATATTTTTGTACAGTAATTATATAGGTTGTTTTCCATCTCTGACCATTATAAAAGAATGTATGTATAGTGTGTTTGTGAGTACCTATGGAAACTTGGGAAGGTAAACTGTGGAAAGTCGGATATCCTAGTGGCCCTGTGTCTCGGCATAACAGATTAATTTCCACCACAGGTTCAAAGGCCAATGTAACAAGAGATGAACACCTGCACCTACACACAGCTATAGCATGTGTCAACACTTTACTTATTTACTATAGTGTGTTTATGGATTATTTTAGTTATCAAGCACAACTTAATCATTTATAAAGTTAGAGGAGTATGTATATGTGTGTGTCTTGGCTTAAAAGGGATAAAAGCCTATATATATTGATAGATCTGACTATTGATTGCAGATAAATCGTCATTCGTAGGTTAGTTTGCATTGCTCACTCTTCTTCTTCCTCTTCACCTCTTCAGTGTGAGTGGTTGATGAAGCTCCTTAACTCCAAGTACATGACAGAGGTGATGTCTGGCTTCCCTTACTACTGCCACACAAGCCCAATGAAGATCAAGAAAAAGAAAAACAAGTAAGTAGGATTGACACCCATTGTAATACAGGGACTTCATATTATTTTTATGTTCTTATGTTCTTTATGTTCTTCCTATTGACAGACCAGGTAACAAAAAGGTGGACCAGATTATAGAGGACAACATCAAACACTGTGACCACCTCAATGTGACGCTGATTACTCTGGCCGTGCAGCTGTCTCCCTCAAACCAGCTGCATGAAAAAGCTATGTCCTTCATGTCAAGTAAGTGTTTATTTAGATGGTAGTGAAGCTTCTGTCATTCATCATTCATTATTCACTGGTCTTGAAGGTGTGATTAACTGATTAAATGTTCTATCTCTCTCTCTCTCTCTCTCTCTCTCTCTCTCTCTCTCTCTCTCTCTCTCTCTCTCTCTCTCTCTCTCTCTCTCTCTCTCTCTCTCTCTCTCTCTCTCTCTCTCTCTCTTTCTTTCTTTCCATGTGTGATTTTATAGTTGGAAATGAAAGAGGTAAGTTGTTAATATAGGTGACATTTAAGATATGAAGTGAAAAAGTTGTATGTATGTATATATGTGTGTGTGTGTTTGTATAGTTGCTATAGTGTGTTCTTACCTAATTATGTATATATATGTATTCTTATCTATGTATGTATATATATGTGTGTGCATCTTTCCAGAGTTGCTTTGTAATAAGACACATGATGGAGAGTACAAGATGGGTGCTTTGGTTCAAGTTCTCCTCCACCTCCTTCCCCAAGCTGATGAGGAGGAGGGCGAGGCAGTGGTGGGCAGTGCATTGAGCTGCTACACACGCCTCCACCCTCTTAGGAAGGATCGGACTCTCCTCCTACAAGTGCTGCTGGCCGCCACACATATCACTAACCCAACACTATGGCAGTATGTATTAGAGAAGGTTAATTGAAATAGGACTCTTCTCTTTATTTGTATATCAATGTCTATATCTATCTGTTTCTATTTATATTTCTCGTCGTTTATTAAAAAATTTTTTTTTCTCTCTCTCTCTCTCTCTTCTCTCTCTCTCTCTCTCTCTCTCTCTCTCTCTCTCTCTCTCTCTCTCTCTCTCTCTCTCTCTCTCTCTCTCTCTCTCTCTCTCTCTCTCTCTCTCTCTCTCTCTCTCTCTCTCTCCTTTAATTTAATATGTGGTTGTTTCAGATGTAAGAGTGTGGAGGTGTGGGTGGAACAGATGGTGGAGGAGCTGGCCTGTGGGAAGGTGCAGGAGGGGGTGTTAGAGGCAGCTATCACCCTCCGACTACAGGCCAACACATCCCTCGCACACCTCTTAGCACCACGCAGGGAGCAGGTCATAGGTAGGTTAACGATTATATACATGTTTCCTGTCTCCTGTGTCTCTCTTGTCTTGTCTTTAGCATGTCTTCTAATATTCTTTTATGATAGTTTTATAAATGTATTTCTTCTAATGCTACTAGTGTTAAGATTTATGGGAAATATATATGATTAATTCAGTTGTTGTTGTTGTTATTATTATATATATATGTGTAGGTGAAGCTTGATAAGATAAAAAGTGTTTGTTTTCTATTGACTATTATAATACTACAATGTTGGAGTTTATGATTTCAGTTTTTCTTTTTCTTATGTGTAGATGAAGTATGTGAGGTGAGTAATTAATCAAGTTTTATTTTATTTTTTATTTTTTATTCTCCCTTCCCCTTCAGAAAACTTGCAGCAGAAAGGGATCCAGGGAATGAGTAAGAGTTCTGTTAACAAAAGATTGCAATTCCTATTGAAAGATTAATCAGATTACAGTTTGCATATATTTGTAATCGTGTGTTTATCAAGGAATTATACAAAACAACTTAATTTATTTTCTTAGTCAATAAAGAGTTGTTTAATAATTTGTAGAAGGCAATTATTATCCCTAAACGCACTACTAGCTAGCAATATCTCGTCTCCTGCCTGCATCTTGTTCCCTTTTTTATCAATAGTCCTTCGTAACCTAACTCTATAACCCTCCGTGGCTACCATGACGCTAAGTTTATTTCATTATTATCCTTATATAATATTTTAATGCGCTTCTTTAACAAAAGACGAACGTGAGAGCGGACTTGGAGGAAGTATAACTGCCTCGTGTAGGTCATCAACTGGCCTCTTGCAGTCTCCTTAATTCTTATGTTCTTAAGTCTTTGCGATATGAAAAAAATACTTTATCACTTTATTTGAATAGAAGGTTAAAGGGTTCATTAATTTATATAATCAATAGAAAGGTAGAGTAGAGTTTATTGAATTATATAATCAAGATAACCAGATCAAGGATCGCATTGCGCTAAACCAGTAGCTATAGTTAGTGAGAGCACAGCGCAAAGAGGGAAGAAAAATAAAATCTTTTTGGAAAAGAAAAAGAAGAAAGACCAGAAAACACAAGGGAGTGCCGTTACATTGGCAAAACTCCCGACATCAAGGTTAGAGGGAAGGCGTCGTCTGCAGGGATCAGCTGATGGTACCTGTAATCATTTAAAGGCCATTACACTTTACTGGGCACCATTATGGGGATGACAAGGATATTACAAGGCATTATGAGATACAGGAAGACGTACAGGGAGAGTATGGTGAAGCAGTTTGAAGTGGTTCGAGATGATCCGCACGTAAGTAAATAAGGGGACAGGCTCAAGGCTGTATCTCTCTCTTAACCGTACATAACCTCCTCCGGGAGATGAAATTGGTATTATTTTACATCCTTACCTGAATGCTCTACAGAATTCAGTGTTATATTTTTACATGGTAAAGTTCTAGTTTACGCCCATACTCTCCCCTCACCCCCCCAACAAGCTTGGGGATCTGGTGGGAATGCGGGGTTTCGGGTGGGGTAAATGAAATGCGTCGCAAATGCGTATTTTTTGCGTAAAGGGGGTGAAATAGTCTGCCAAAAGTCTACGGAAGTCTCACTGCAGGTTCCGTAAAGCACTACCATTTCAACCTAACCTAAACTATCCTATCCTATCCTATCCTAACCTAACTTAACTGTAGTAAGTATTGGAGGAGCACCGGTTCCCTCCTTCAGTGACGAGTCTTCTGATGACGACGACAACAACGTTTCTGAAGCAGCAGGGCCATCTTGGCGTCACTAGGAAAATATGTAAGTACTTATATGATGTTACTACAGTTAGGATAGGATAGGATAGGTTAGGTTAGGATAGGATAGGTTAGGATAGGTTAGGTTAGGATAGGTTAGGTTAGGATAGGTTAGGATAGGTTAGGTTAGGATATGTTAGGACAGGATTGGATAGGATAGGATAGGATAGAATAGGATAGGTTAGGAGTTGAAATGGTAGTGCTTTACGAAACCTGCAGTGAGACTTCCGTAGACTTTTGGCAGACTATTTCACCCCCTTTACGCAAAAAATACGCATTTGCGACGCATTTAATTTACCCCACCCGAAACCCCGCATTCCCACCAGATCCCCAAGCTTGTTGGGGGGGTGAGGGGAGAGTATGGGCGTAAACTAGAACTTTACCTTTTACATTGTCTGATGCATATGGAGAAGGTTTTCTTAATTATATTTCCGTCACAAATGCGTAGTTTGTGAGATATTCAAAGTTTTCTGTGAGACCTACTCTTCGGGAATAAGGTTCTGTTATTCGTCAATATAAGTAAAGGTTTGATTAATTTACATTATGCAGAAGAGGTGTGGACCTAAAAAAAAATGAATAATATCGAACAGACTCTACATATTCTGGTGTTCATTAATAATTGTCATATTTTTTCAGCCCAAAGCAGTTTTCTTCACGTGCATAGACAGTCGCATGCTGCCCACCAGGTTCACGCAGACCAATGTTGGAGATATGTTTATTGGTGAGTGTTGGGCGGGAATGGTGATCTCTGGGCTGTTCATTGGTGAGTGTTGGGCGGGAATGGTGATCTCTTGAATGGATAGGAATATAAGATAGTGGTATGGTGTTCTTCTTTTATTATCATTATTATTAGTGTTATTGGTAGTATTATTTGATTGCCTTATTTTTTTACATTTTAAACTAAGGAAGAAATTGTAGTACTATCCTCTCCCACACACATGCATACATGCTTTTAATACACTTATACTATTATTTATTATTGCTAAAGTAAAATAAAATAGGAACTGCACCAGAATAACGTAAAGAGAGAGAGAGAGAGAGAGAGATGTGTGATTCCTGGACGTTATATTTATACAATTTTCCCTTTCCTTCAGTCCGTAATGCAGGGAATCTAGTGCCACACGCTAACCTGAGTGGACACGAGGAGATCACAACTGAGCCGGCCGCCCTAGAGCTGGGCTGTGTCATCAACGGTATCAAACATGTTATTGTATGCGGACACTCGGACTGTAAGGTGTGTGTGTGTCTGTGTGTTGACCTAGTTGTATTAACCTTCTCTTGTATGCTGTGGAGATAGATTACTTCCATCCTTCAAACTAGAGAATGCTGTTTGTTTAATATAATGCTAACTTGTATATACATAATGACCTTGTAATTCTTTCCTTTAAACTGGAGAAAGTTGTATGTTTAATATGATACAAACTTATATATACATCATGACCTTGTGTTGAATTAATTGGAAACTCAGATATCATACTTGTGTAATAAATCAGTGAATTTAACATAGCCTTAATGCGTTAGGACATGAAAACAGTATTATTAGATGGAAAATATAACGTTTTACACTATTTATTGTCTATATCATATACTGTTCAGGTGTTTTATGTGATAGATGATATATTAAACATCTTGAAATGACTATATAATAACATTCTGAACCATAGTCCTACCTTGACTCTAATTACCTCAATGTGTTAGTGTGTTCATGTGTTTGTTCCGTCACAGGCTATGAATATGCTGCACATGATGCGGAACAGTGACCGCACCCTACAGGAGATGCTTAAGCTGTCCCCTCTCAAGGCTTGGCTCGTACGCCACGGTCACTCATCCATCGTTAAGTTTGCACAGCTGGAGGTGTCAGACTTCCAAGCCCCACTAGTGTTTCAGGTGAAGGAAGGATGTCACTAAACTACAATAATGCTATTATTTAAGTACAATTATGCTGCCAACTTACGTATAATTGCATGCTATACTTCCTAACAAGTTTGTCTCATACTAGTGTTTCAGATGAAGGAAGGCTGCTATTTAAGTACTAATTGCATAACATGTTTCTGGTGTATTGCAAAATGTTGTTGTGGGTGGATTTATGGAGGAGACCCCAGCCTTTTTCTTCCCTAGACGCCTTGGGGATAAGTGAGAGGGATGTATGTGTGTGTGTGTGTGTGTGTATCTTGTCTCGGTTGACCTCTTAAAGGAAATGTCAGTCTGGCTTATAGTTATAGAGTTTCAATAGTTTCATCATTTAGTTCTTCCATACCAGTATATTATATAAAAAAAAATCATCCTTTACTTTCATACAGGCCGAGACTCCAATGAGACGGTTCGTAGCTTACATCGACCCTGACAACCGGTTCACAGTAGAGGACAAGTTATCTCAAGTCAACACCTTACAACAGCTACAGAACATTGCCAGCTACAACTTCATGCGTGAGGGTCTACTGAGGGGACGAGTATACATCCACGCACTCTGGTTTGACATTTACACAGGCGATATTTACTACTTCTCACGCCGGCAGAAGATGTTCGTCGATATTAATGAGTCCAACACAGAAAAGCTCCTTGAGGAAGTATTGAAGTATTACACATAGTATCAACCCTTATGGTGGAGGCAGTAAGAGTATTATCAATGTGTATTCTGCAGCTCATAAAAGGCAACCAAAGGGAGGGATGGAAGGAGAATTTTGGGTAAGTTTCTCCTCTGTATTCTCTCCTACAAAATGATAGAGCACAAAGGGAAGGGGATAGTAATGTCTTGCTGATTCCTAGATGCCTTGTCCTGGCTACCTAATTTTAATAGGAATATAGATCAGGTATATAGATTGGTAAAGGTAGATTGATTGATATAGATCGATAGATTTCCATATTTAGTGTTTTATACATTGGTTGTGAATCTTTGTATATGAGTGTAAGCGTTTATATCTATAGATTTTATATGTATGTATATATTTTTTGTTATAGTGATATATTTTTTTACTTTTAGTTGTACATTTTAATTTGACAATATTTCAGTAGTCTTGGTGATGTCCAAATATACAGTACTCCCTCCAATTTTGCCGGTTCCAATTTTGTGATACGCCAATTTTGCATCTGAGATCAATCTCCATCTCTGCAAGCCCAGGTACAGTAAAATGGTCATTTAAATTGATTTTCTTATGGATAATTATGTTTTTTCTGTATTTTTCTTTATTGTAGGATGAATAATATATGTATTTGTGTACAAACAAGGGCAAAAATATGACTAAAATCACCATAAGGTTAATTAATCCAATTTTGCGAATTTGCATTTTGCATTTGCCTGCAATGTCGACCAATTTCACACAAAATTGGAGGGAGCAGTCTATTGTGATTCTCATAGAAAAATGTTTTAGTAATATTTATTATGTTTCTGCATTTTGATGATGAATGATTTAAAATGGAGAATGAAAGTAAAGCTATAAAGATATTGTACAGTAAACAGACATATGTACATATATATAATACTTTAATTTAATTGGACTTGTTTCTTATTTTAAAGAAGAATTTTATAAGACAAAAAGAGCAGAGAATCCAGTGAAAAAGAAGTAATAATAATAGTGATGGTCTTCCACAGATAAATAGGTATGTGTATGTATGTGTATGTGTGTGTATGTGTATGTGTATGTATGTGTATGTGTACGAAATTGAATGTGGAATGCAATATGTTTTTCTAATAATATTTAGCACAATATTGAATTATAATCTAGAAAGCCACTTAAGCTCACCTCCTAACAACTGGCTTTTTATTATGTGCAATACAAGTATGGTTTACATGGCAGCTCCAAAGATAAAGTTATATACTATATATTGAATGATACTATACAAAGTTTACAAGTGACTGAAGAGAACAGGTTTAAGAATACTAGTCACAAACATGGATTAAAAAAGCAAGTTTAGAGTTGTTTTATCTTTCCATCCTGTAATCAGAATTATACTTTGAAAAAAAAATTCCTTACTAATCTATTGAAATCGTTCTTATATTACTTTTTTTTTTCTTTTTCTCTATTTATATATATATATATATATATATATATATATATATATATATATATATATATATGTATATATATATATATAATATATTTATATATATATATATATATATATATATATATATATATTATATATATATATATATATATATATATATATATATATATATATATATATATAAATATATTATATATATATATATATATATATATATATATATATATATATATATATATATATATATATAAATATATATATATATATATATATATATATATATATATATATATATATATATATATATATATAAATATATTATATATATATATATATATATATATATATATATATATATATATATATATATATAATATATTATATATATATATATATATATATATATATATATATATATATATAAATATATTATATATATATATATATATATATATATATATATATATATATATATATATATATATATATATGTATATATATATATATATATATAATATATTTATATATATATATATATATATATATATATATATATATATATATATATAAATATATTATATATATATATATATATATATATATATATATATATATATATATATATATATATATATATATACACACACACATGAATTCAGATCTCGTTTCTGATTTAATCTTCATGGCCACCCCTTTGGTACAAAAAAAAAAAAAATTCGACCTCGTTTTGACCCCCCCCCCGCCCCCTACACGCTGCGCCAGGAGACAGATGTATCTCCTTGCCCCCTCCCCCCCCCCCCCTAGCTAGCTACGCCACTGGGTGAGAGGTGAGGCCCCGTGAGGAATGGACGGGAGGTAAGACGGCAGGTGGGAGGCAAGAAGGGGAGGGGCAGATGGGAGGTAAGGAGGCAGCTGGGAGCCACTAGGTGCAGTAGTAGTAGGTGGGAGTCTAGGTTATAGGTGGGAGACAGGCAGGTAAGGGGAGGGAGGTGAGGTGGTAGGTATGGAGACAGGAGAGGTATGGATGGGAGGTAGGAGGTGGTAGGCAGGCCAGTACTAGGTGGGAGGGGATGGTACTGTACTAGGTGTGGGGAGTCGGTAGTAGGTGGGAGGTGGTAGCCAGGCAGCAGCAAGTCGTCCATGTCTCTACCAACAGATGGCGCGCAGATCACCCCAATCCAAAGGAAAACAAAAATGGCGACGTTAAGCTCCCTCCAAGACAGACTGCAGGGTCTTGGAACGCGATTACAGGCTGAGAATGACGCCAAGTCTCGTGAAAGAATGACGTCAGGCTTCACTTTAGACCTAACCAGGGAACGGGCGGGCTCAGAGAGGAGACCTAAACCCAGTAAGTACCAAGAAAGACCCCGTTTTAATATAGGAATAAACACACTAATATTATCCATTTTATACGTCATAGGAGTGAAAATTATTGGGTTGGTTAGCTATTTGTTACCTGTGTGCGTTGATTAAGGTGTATGAGGTGTATGATGGGGTTAATGAGGTTATGAGGTGTGTGGTTATAGGAGTCACATGACATACGAAAACACAAGACAACCCCACTAAGGTCATGAGGTTTTGATTATGATTATATTTATGAGGTTAATTATGTTATATATACTCTATAATTAACCTTAATGGCTTTATTTTAACCCCTAACCTATTCTCAGTTAACCTAATGATATTTCACCTTAATTAACCTAACCTAATGGTATTTAACCTAACCTAACTTAGCTAATCCAATGAGAATTTATACATCTTTGATATTATCCGTATTTTGTGTTAATTGATAGTCAGAGAGAAGCAAGGAAATTAATAATAATAATGATGATGATAATAATAGGGAGAAGTAATGATAATAATAGTAATAATAAAGATAGTAATTAGGAGGAGGAAGGAAAGTAATAAGATGAATTTGTATATACGTATTTAGTTGGTCAATGGAGAGATAATTACGTGTTTAAATCAATAATGAAGGTGATAAATAATTAGTTAGAGTTTGGAAGTCAAGTATTACCTTGTTACTGAAGCGAAGAAAGATTGTGATATTATAGAGGGAAAAATATGTGAAATGACAGTATATTAACCTTGAAATGCATCCTCATTATACATATACGTACAATAACTATGCACTATATGTTAGAATATTTAACATGAAATAGGAAACTTATACACACTAGAGTAAAAAGCTGTACATGCAAATATACAAATCATGTGTGTCTGTATATTGACTCATTAATTTTGGAGTGGCTGGTAATATTTATAGACGATTAATAAATTCAACTCAACTAATCATAGTCATGTATAGCTGTATATACATTAACTTATTAAATTTATAAAGGATTAGTAAAGCAATGGCTATACAACTACATCATAATAATCATCATCATCATCTTGAATTAAAATACACTACACTATGTATGTAATTATAATTGTTTTAGCTAGATTGGTTTGATTAGGTTAGGTTAGCTTGCTTAACACCCAAGGCTAGGTAGGCGTGGCGTGGTTAAAAGGTCAGTCAGATTAGGTCAGTAAAGAGCTCGTATTTTCCATCATGGTTTGCTATTGACTGATAATTATAAAGGTCAGTTTTTAATATTAAAGAAGAAAAAAAAAAAGAAGTTTCCTAATAGAGATTTGTAATGGAAATGACATGAGGAAATGTGTTATGTTGGTTAAGATAAGATAAGACACACACACTGCATTACAACATTACATTACATTACCTTTAAATATGAAGAAACGCGCTTATTATTGGCTCATACTTACTCTTGTTATCACTGAAGCCTGTTTAGATTTCACTCTGAAGGAATTACACATTTTTAGTATATATATAGCATAGACTTTTATTTGATTCTAGCTAACAGTGTCTTTTAACAGTGACAGATATGTACGTGTGTGTGTGTGTGTGTGTGTGTGTGTGTGTGTGTGTGTAACTAAGCATGTATATATTCTATTTTACTCTGGTCAATAGTGTCGTAACAGTGACAAATATATTTACATTTGTGTATAATTAAACATATAGTAATTATAGCTGTAATTATCAATGCCTCACAAACATTCAGTGCTAACCAGAATATAAATCAGTGTTATTATACATGCTAAACCCACATTGTATCCATTTTAAGTGTTACCAATTATTTCTTCCACTAATTCAACCTCTGAAACTCTCCACCTGAACTTATATTTCCACCTTCCTAAAACACTTGAAAAATATATAAAGGTTTTGTATAGTATTAACAGGAAGTATATATAGTGTCAGGTGTTGCTCTAGATAGGAGAATTGTGCAGTAAATGAATCAATAAAGAAAATAGATCAATCAATACATACGTAAACACAAACTGATAATGTTAGAAAATACATCCTGGCGTGTTATGATAAGGAGAGATAACATAATATTTGATGCATTTCTATTCATCAGACTGTTAGCTGGAAATATTACACCAACCAACAAACAGTATATAAACCTGTATATTACCTTCAATTTATTTATTTATTATTACCCAGAAAAATATACCTATAACCCATAATATGTAAAGAATAACATAAATAAACCATTTTTTTTTTCCCTCCCTTTTTCCTAGCTTTGACGGGAGATAACAGGCTTCAATTTATATATTTATTAATTATCACCCAGAAAAACATACATACATAAAGAATAATGATATAATTAAACCATATATATTTCTTCTCCTTTCTCCCAGCTCTGACGGGAGATATCAGGCTTCCTTTACGACCCAAAACTATTTCGGGGCGACAGAGGGAACGGCCGAAGATAGAACTTCCTTTACTCTTTGAACCTCGGCAGCAACAGTCCGACCTTCCCGAGCTGGACGCACATGTCAAGGAAATCACCCGAAAGAATGGCAACCTGGTTATAGAGAGCAAGGTGTGTGGTGTGATGAAGAGCAAGGTAATATGCGTCGTGTTGTGTTGTGTGGTGTGTGATGCCGACTAACTATCTATCTATCTATCTATCTATAAAAAAAAATATGTATACTGTATCTGTCCTTCCTTCATAACTAACTAACTGTTTCCTTGTTGATTAACTTATATTTCAGTTTTACTATTTTACTTTTGTTTATTATTGACATTATCATTGGTTTTATGCCTTTATGTGTATCTGTGTGTAGTTGGATTTATTATTATATTATTTTTGATTTATTCCATTCTAGTACTAAAGGTAAAAATATTAATAGCATAGTCATAATTTCACACTTAATGATTGCTAGTCTCAAGGCAACAAACAGTATAAACCCATTACTCTATATACCATTACAGAAGCTGCATTGTATTGCATTGAGCCTTTTTATTTCCTTAGGTTCATATGTTCTTATTTTCTTATGTCCTTATGTACTTATGTTATTTTATTTTATTATTTTCTTATGTTCCTATTTATTTTATTATTTCCTTATGTTCCTATTTATTTGATTATTTCCTAATGTTCCTATGTTCTTTATGTTCTTATATTGTCCTTCCCTTTACATAGAGTTACAAAAGTTCCATAGAGGACATGGAGTACATCTCAGAGCTGGGCAACGGCACCTCTGGGAACGTGGTGAAAATGCTGCACAAGTCCTCCAAGAAAGTGATAGCAGTCAAGGTGAGTTGAGGTTAGGTTAGGTTATAGTCCTCCTTGAATCTTACTCTTCCTCCAGTACTCCTCCTTGAATCTTCCTGTTCCTCAAAGAAAACAATAGCAAGAATACTAATGAAATAAGAAAATTATATCAAATCTCTGCTTCTGGTTTTTATTTTTAGATACATATTAAGTAGCTTTTCTTCACCCATCAACACATTTTGGGGAAAGAAAGTGCGTTTGTGTGTGTATGCTTTTTTGAGTGTTAAAGTGTGTATTCATTGACATTAATATTTTTGAGTGCATTTAAAAGTGTGTAATTTGGTGTGTTTTTTTACTCCTCCACAGCAAATGCGAAGGTCAGGGAACTTGGAGGAGACGAAGCGTGTGTTCTTTGACCTTGAGGTGGTACTGAAGTCGGACTGTCCCTTCATTGTACAGTGCCTGGGCTGCTTCATCACAGACTCGGATGTGTGGATCTGTATGGAGCTGATGGCTACCTGCCTCGACAAACTCACTAAGAGATATAAGAAGCCCATCCCAGAACCTATTTTAGGGAAGATTTCTGTGGCGGTAAGTTGGTGCATCATCTCACACACTAAATATAAGATGCACTGAGAGTATAGGCAGTAAATAACAAGCACTGAGAGTAGGAAATAAATAATAATTGTGTATTAAGTATGTAAGTACTACTGTAATGTGTTTAACTGTGTAATAGTGTAATAGCCAATGTTTCTTTACTGGTGGTGAAAATATTGATACTAACTTCTTTTTTTCCTGCTTAAAGTAAATGTGTTTTTTTTCTTTATTATTTCTTATGTCATTCTTTCAAACATTAAAATCCCAAAATTACCTCAAATGTGTGTTTTATATTTTATTTATTTATATTTTTTCCATTGATTCTTATGTTTTCTTCTTTTTATATTTTATTTATTTATATTTTTCCCATTAATTCCTATGTTTTCTTCTTATTTCCAGACGTTAAAAGCCCTCAATTACCTCAAGGAGTCCCACGGTGTCATCCATCGGGACGTGAAGCCTTCCAACATCCTTCTGGACGAGCGAGGAAACATTAAACTGTGTGACTTTGGCATCTCAGGGAGACTAGTGGACTCTAAGGCCAAGACTCGGAGTGCCGGATGTGCTGCATACATGGCGGTGAGTGGCAGACTGGGTGATGCTGAATAAAAAATAAATAAAGAATAAAGGAAGGAATAACTAGATCGTGCATGGTGGGTGTTTATGTAGCCAAAAACGAAATATTCGTGGAGTATTTTAACACGACAATATTTTAGTTACCTTGTGCATATCTTAACCTGACTAGCAATAAGTTTTTTTTTTATTATTAAAATTATTATTATGTTGTTATTTATTTATGAATGTTATTTACTTGTGTTACTTATTTATTTTTGTTATTTATTTATTTATTTATTTATTTATGTTATTATTTATTGTGTCCCGTCAGCCTGAACGGATAGACCCGCCTGACCCTAACAAGCCTGACTATGACATCCGTGCTGACGTGTGGAGTCTGGGCATCACACTGGTGGAGCTGGCAACGGGACAGTTCCCTTATAAAGACTGTAGGAACGACTTTGAGGTGAGTGAAGAAGTAGTCTGATGATTATGTACTGTATATAGCGAAACAAAGTGTGTTGAAATGATGTGTGAGTAGCCAGGACAAGACACACACACACACGCACACACACACACACGCATCTATTAACAATCTGTACCATTAAAGAAAAATATTTGACCGAAACTACAATGAAACTACAATGCATGAGAATGGACGAGGAGTGTATTGGAGGTTGAGAAAATATAAAGAAATATTCTCAGTAACGAATGCCTGAAATGTTGATCCAAGTGTATTAGGATTGGTGTATTAAGGTAAAGTTAGGTTAGGTGTATTAAACATGGTGGTAATGTCTTGCTTGTCTTGTCTTATGTTCACAGGTATTGACTAAAGTTCTTCAGGATGACCCACCGTCCCTCCCTAAAGGCGGCACTTTCAGCTCAGAATTCTGTGACTTTGTAAATGATTGGTGAGTAGAAAGTAGATTAATTACAAAGAAAGAAAGAAAGATTACTAGTGATTTCATATTAGTGGCTGTTAAGTTTTATCTCTTTGTCTCTCTCTGTAATGTAATATTTTCATTAATTTCTCTCCCTTTATTTTACAGTTTAACCAAGGAATATCGTAACCGACCTAAATACAAGAAGCTTCTCGAGTATCCTTTCATCAAAAAGTATGAACAGAAGAGGGTGGATGTGTCAGCGTGGTTTGCAGGTATGTGTGTGTGTGTGTGTGTATGTATGTATGTCCTTAGTGGTAGTGGTGGTGGTGGTGGTTGTAGTGGATCGTAGCTTTCCATTTCAATCAATAATGCACAATGAAAATTATTGAGCTATTAAAAATTTTGAAAATTGATGAGATTAAGAAATTAATGTGTATTTATGATGTATTTACAGAGTTGTTTTAAAATTTTTTCAGATGTGTGTCACGTAACGGATCAAAAAGTTCGCAACTCCCCCCAAAGAGTAAGTATATTTTCTTCCCCACTACTCTCCAGGGCTTCTCGGTCCACTAGTCGACCTCCAAGTGTTCCCAGCAGTGGTGGAGGGGGAGGTGGTGGTGGTGGTAGTGGTGGGGGTGATGCCACTCTTCCACCTCCCCCAGTTGCACCCAGAAGAAGAAGCCGCACCCCAGAGGCTCACAGTCATGACCGCCTCAACCACCAGCCACAGCAGCAGCAGCAGCAGCAGCAGCAGCAGCAGCAGCAGCAGCAGCAGCAGCAGCCATCACCATCACACCAGCAACAGAATCAGATCCAACATCCAACAGAAGATAAATCACAACCTTCGCCACAAAAGTATCACCTTCCGCATCACTTAGAAAACAGACAAAGGGAACAAGAGCACCAGAAACAAAAGCATCATCATAGACCTAAACATCAGACTAGTGATGGTGGTGGTGGTGGTGGTGGTGGTGGTGGTGGTGTTAGTAGTCCTAGCAGACTGTGTGATGGGAACGGCAGCCGATGCTGCAGCAGCAGTAGCAGCAGCAGCAACAGCAGCAGCACCAACGGCACCAGCTGTGGTGGCAATGGCGTGGTTAGTCGCTCCCAGCTTCCAGCATCTCCCAGTCTGACCCGTGCTGTATCTGCTTCACCATCTCGCTCTGGGCCCCCTCTGTCCCCTGCCCCCTCCCGGGCACTCTCCACCTCCCCCCTTCCAAGGACTGTGATCCCCTCCACCCACCCTCCCCCTCCCAACTCATACCCCGGAGTCAGTCATCCAGGGTCCTACCCCCAACCCCCCCTCTCAGCCCCCCACCAGTATGCTGTCCCGCCCACCACACAGCCCTTCTCTCCCTTCAATTACTCAGCCCGGCCTTACTCACACGTGTACACTCAGTACAGTAACCCGTACACACAGGTGTTGCCTCCCCGGTCCAGTCACAGTAGTTTTTATAGCAGTGGGAGTGGTAGTGTGCGGGACAGCCGGGGGGGTGGGGGTCAGGGTGGTGGGGGTGAGGGTGAGGGTAGTGAGGGTAGCTGTAGGTGTAGCACTCAGTCGTCCAGCTCAGGGACTGCCAGTACAACACACACCACCTGCGCCGGGGCAGGCACCAGCGCCTCCGTCCGGGAGATGGCCTGCAGCTGGCCTGCGCCTGGCCCCAATGGAGGGCAGCGGGAGGCCTGGGTCAGCTGTGGCAGTAGTCAAGGGGGGTCAGCCACCACTACCTCTGTCTCCCACACTCCTCCCATGCACAGGAAAACACCTGAGCCTGTAAGGTAGGTGTACGCTGCTCCCCTTCCTCCCTCTCCTCGGGTGCTTCATTACAACACCATCTAATGAACTAACACTCATCCTTCTTCAGGCATTAAATGGAACGTTGTACTCAGTGGTGAAAATGTAAAGTGAAATTACTTATTGCTTAATTACCTGAGTTTGAAGTGCTATCCAATTTAATGAATGGAGTTTGGATGAGTGTTAGGGCAGCACCGCCTGCATCTTTCTTGTACCTCATCACACTTCTCATTGTAATTAAGAAGCTTATCACATTTTGATAATTTAAATTACTTAGCAAATACATCATTAGTTATGAGTAATAAACAAATGTTTAACAGTCACTAATAAGAGAAATTATTTACTATATTCTATACCATTTAATTACTATTATTCATATAAGAACTAAATTTCCAAAATTTGCAATTATTTTGTTTATTTGCAGTTATTTCAGACAAAATCTTCAAATATCACATTATTGAGTGACAGTTTAAAAGTAATGCAAACATACATGCAAACATATTGGATTAAGTATCTTTTGTATGTGTTTTTTATATAAATAGGAGTAATTGAAGTGGTGTGAAATGTGTGATGATGTGAAAGCAGCAGGTGTGTTGTGTTGTGGTGTGGTGTGAGGTGGACGGTGCCTCACCTCACTTCCCCATACCTCACCACACCACCCAACGGTGTGCTAATATTGGTGGTCCTTCCTGTCTTCATCTTAATAACACACTCAATGGATTTCCCTTTAAACTTATTTTACATGCACACACACACACATATATATAACCTTAATTTTAATTTTTAGATATTTATAGTTTTTTATATGACTTTTACAAGTACCTGAAAAATTGTGCACATTAACATTTCCAAAATTTACCTTGTAACAGTTTAATGGGAAATTGATTGATACTGATCACTTCTGGTACTCCATTAATCATTTCACTAATAATTTCCTTGGCAAGATGATTCAAAAGTACAACTCAAAGCAATTATTCAACAATCACTGGTTTATAGATAGATATAAAGTATGATTTGTTTTTAATACAAGCACTTCTTAATGAGCAATAACATGTAACGATCATATTATAACAGTACTTTTGAACCATCCAATGCCGTCTCTGATCTGATGTTAACGAGTACTATAAATATCAACAATAACAGCTCCTGGGGAAGAAAATTAGTTCATTACAAATTCGCCGGAAGATTATTAGTTCATTACAAATTGACATGATTCACTGAGAAATAAAATAATGTGGCCTTGCCTTGATGCCAGACCAGGTGTGTGTGTGAACCTGATCCCAGGTGAACACAGCTGGCCAGGCTGTGGCTGCGGCTGTGGTGGTTTGCCTCTGCCTGGGTGGTGCTTGATGCCTTAAGGTAGCTCCCTACAACCCCTCCCCCCCCAACCACACACACATACATACCTAATCTAACTACACACACACACGCTATTTATGTCGTGTGCATGGATGGAAAATGTAGAAGTGCTATCAATCCCGAAGAGTAAATATTGTTCCTGACGCATATAAGTGTGACATGGTTCTCCAGATTAAGGAAGAACTTAACGTAAAAACAACAACCAAAAAACGAACTTTGCCTTAGCTTTGATTTATAATTGGATACAAATACAACACAAACATAACTATTTGAACACCACATACATACCCTCACTCTCTCATTCTCTCACAAAGATGACCTACTCGGGTTTTCCAAGACCAGGCTATCTCAAGAAAGGAAATATTTCTATTACACATACAAATAATTAGAATATATATGAATAATAATACAGTTTCAGAACAATTAGAATCCAAGGGAAAAAGAATAGGATTGAACACCCTTCCTAGCCATCTCTTTCTTTCTTTATTAAACACTTGCTTTTTTTTTTTACACCAGACACTCTTGTTTGCATCTTGACCTTATTCTTGACCTGACCTTGAGCCTGTATTGCATGTGACCTGTGAAGTATGCTGTCCTTATTGCATGTGACCTGAAGTATGTTGTTCTTATTGCATGATTTATACTTGTTAGAACCTTGTGTGTCCACCAGTTCTTAACTAAATATTAACTTTCGATAATAATACTAATGAAAGTCAAGATGTATGTCCACTTATACTCCAAAAAAAAAAACTAACTAACTGCTTGAAAGTCATTATATTAGATACTTAACTCTATAATAAACAAAATTATAATAGCAATTAGAGTTCAATATATACTAGATTTTAATTGGCAACTCTGTGTACTGAGGCAACGGTCTTTTATGTTAGTTAAGGACCGTTGTCGAGTCTCCAGCAGAGCCACACCTGCACAACTTACATTACCTTACATGACTGTGCCTCCTCCTCTAAGGATGCACATAATCATACTAGTAATAAGTGTGCAGGAAAAATTTTGATATCATTAGTCCTAGCCATTAAAATATTCATAATTATATTGATGTTTGGAATGGAATGTCATTAGTAGTGTTTAGTAGTAATGATAAGTGAAGTAGTGATGTTGAACTGAAGACCTAAGACAAGGTTCTAACCGCTGTGCTGTACTCTGGTGTGTGGTGTGTGCTGCTGCTCTAGTAGATGCACTGTGAGGTTGCTTCCCAGGGCTGCCAAGGGGCCTCACCTGCACTGTAGTATTGCTCCTCCCCAGCCAGCCACACCCACTTCTCCCTACCTCCAATACACCCAATGCAAAATGGATCCCTTACTTCCCTGCAGACAGATATAATATACAATAAATGTAGTGTAGATGAGTATTCAAGGGAAGAAAAACCTACCTTGAATCTCAGTTAAACAATGCCAAATGGATCCCTTCATTCCCTGCAGACAGATATAATATACAATAAACATAGACTAGATGAGTATTCAAGGGAAGAAAAACCTATGATCGACCTTGAATCTTAGTTAAACACGTCTGTCTTCATATATAAGGGAGAGGAGAGGGGAGTGGTGGCTGGCAGGCGGGGATGAGACCACCAATGTGTACTGTAGTCTATAAGTAACCTGAAGTAGCCAAGAAGTACACGTTTGAGTCCATGATCCTACCTACGTCTCTCCAGCAGCTGTAGTAATGCCTCGTAAATGCCTCGTAATCAAGACGCCGGCTGCAACGGATGTGCTGTTGTTGTAGATGATATGAATGATATGACCCTAGATTTGTAGAATTGTATTGTATGTGTGTGCAGTGTGATAGAGCGTAAGACTTGTAATAATTCTCACATAGATGTTAATGAGAAACCAGCGGAAGATTGAATTCATATAAACTTGTACTGATTTATATGACATCTCACCTTTTGGATTTTAAGTAACAGGTAAATAATGTCCTCTTTTTCATAATCTCGTAGAGTTGACGCACAAAACATGAGATTTGAGAGTTGTTCTTAGTGCTGTAGATTCAGGCTTTTATGATTTTTCAGTACTTATGAGAAAACTTGATTCATGCAATTATACGTACTGTGAGGAGGGTGAGACTTGCATATTATAGCATCAGTGTAGGTGTTTATGGATGAAGTTGAAGGTTATTTATGCAAGAGGAACAAGTCTTACGCTCAATTTGAAGGTTTGCGGCAGTTTTGGTTGAGTAGTTTTTGCATAAGTACGCTGCAACTCATTTATGTTTTGTTTCCTTTTTGTGTGCGAGTCAATTTTTTATTTAATTTATTCAATTTTTTGTGTATTGTGTTTCTTTTTTGTTTTATGTACAGGCGTGCTCTCTCTATCTCTATCTCTCTCTCTCTATCTGTATCTCTATCTTTATCTCTCTCATTAGTAATAGTTTCAGCTAATCAAAGAATTTTAGTCACTGTGGGGAGTCAGATCAATTGGTATGAATCAGGTATTTAAGGAATATATTCAATACAAATATAGAAGAAGTTTCCTGCAGTACATCATTAGAAGGACAATTAATTATACATATAGATAATTAGAAGTTATACATTAATTAAAACCAAAAAATTAACCGAAACATATGAAGAGATTAAGAATAGAACTTTTCTTTTATGGGGATTGTTGAGAAATTGTCCTGAAAGCACCCAGCAAAGACACATAATAAATAAATGATGATGATAATGGGATACAGTAACTTAATAATTATCATGGTATCAATTGGGTTCAGTTATTTTCAATGTTATTATGTATTTAACTTTTAGGATGGAAGAGCAGGTAGAAGAATAAGTTAATTAATCCACCTTTACTACCTCCCCTTTCCCCTTTCCCCTTCCCCCTTCCCCCTTTTTCCCTTCCCCTTTCCCCTTCCCCTTGTTCTCGTCCTCCTCATCTTGTATACTTGCAATAGACATATAGAGTAATGGTGTAGTTAGCTAAGGTTTACTGTGTGTATGGATAAGCAAACATCTACCGACCTATCACCTTCCTCTTGCTTCTACCTTCCTGCTGTATTCTGTATTCTGTATCTGTAAGACTAGTTTGCATCCTAGCTTGGTTGTGTCTTGACTGTAAACAAGCACCTGATTTTATATATTTATTTATTTTATTTTAAGTTGTTGATTAAGTAGGTGTTGTTTTATTTGTGTTGTTTTGGTTGGCATTGATAAGTAGATCATTATTATTTAGTACAAAGCTCCTCCCATGTGTGTTGGTATATAGTCACCTGTGTGGTAATTACAGGTGTGCTCTACATAAGCTCTCCTCACCTCACCTTCTACCTTTCTTTTCACTCCGAACACAACCTCACTGCTGTTCTCCCCCTCCTTACCTAACCTTCAGGGAACGCCTCTGTATCAGCTGTACCATCCAGGCTCGAGGTTATTCATCACACATTATTTTGTCACAGTGCTCCACATTCACCACACATTCTATACTAAAATTGCAACAAGGCTTACTCAAAAGAAGCATGTAATGTAGTCTGATATTTTTTCTCTGTGCTGTAATTCCTCGTATATATATTTTTTTGACGGGCACAGTTCAACTAAGTGATGTGATGCATTTTATCTAATGCCTTTAACTTGTACAACATATACGTAGCTTGAATTTTTAATGCCTTTGTTAAGGATTCCTGGTATCTGGAGAATTTTCATTAATCATTAGGGATGTGCATGGAGGTAGCCATCTCCTTTTGATGCCGACTTTCCTTAGTGTGGTGATGAGCCTGTTAGGTGTCTCAGAGTGTCACAGTGGGTCATGGTGTGCGGGATGCTTGGCCTCGGATGTCTCACCTATCACGGGGTTGGAGTTACATTCACTTCACTGGGGTAGGCTTCACAAGGGCAAGGCTTATTGGGCACCTTGAGATCATGGTGGGTTAGGTGTGTGATGTGTCCTTGGCCAGAGCACCTCAGACCTGCACTCCATCCGTGGGTGTGTGCGTGTCTGTCATGCCGCATGTGGTGGTGTCGTGTTTTTAGGTTCAACCCCGAGCCGTGGGCTCCCCGCGGCCGCTTTGCTCAGCCCGCCCACTCCCACCACTTCCGCTCACACTCCACTGACCTCACCACACGGGGCCTCGCCAGGTACGTATGTCCCCACCTCCGCCAACCCAAGGACCACCATCTTTCCTCCCTCACACCTTCCTTCTGGCAGTGTTTGGAGTCTGGCCACACCTGTTTGTGTTATAAAACAAGGTGTTACTTGTAATAAGTTGCATTCTGTCTCTTGGTGAATGCTTCAGACATCTTTGCCCTTTGTTACCCTCCTTTCCTCCTCCTGCCTATGCCACCCTCCTCCCTCCCCCCCAACCCTTGATGAAGGACTCCTTTGGAACAGTTTGCTTCCACCTTCACACAAGCATGGTCTCAAAGTTATGATTTGTTATTGCTTTGGAAGTATATAGAGGTAGTTGTGTTCCAATGGCCTACATGGCGTGGGATTGCCTATCCTGATGGTTTTGTGGTGTTAAGCTTCATGTGTTTGAGTGCACAGTGCACAGTGCACAGCTCCAGCATGGGGAGGAGTGTTCATGCTTCCTGCACACCAAAGGTTGTATACATTGGAACAGTTTCATCTGGAATGTTTATATTGAACATAAGCATGGTGTCAACTTTGTCATTGGACTGATGTTGGGTGTATTATTTCTTTGTAGGCGTGATGGGAATGAGTTGGGAGACTCCACTGAAGGTGGATTAGGTGTTATTTGTAGACCATTCAGATTTATAATGCCTTCAATTAACAAAATTATATATTTAGGTTATTCCAGTAAAAATGGAATTCGTCTTTCTTATTTAGAATAGTTAAATTATCCGAGTTCATTCAGAAAATTTTGCTACTGAAAGAATTGTCAAAAGTGAAGTTTAGAAGCGTAGTGAATGGAAGTTATGGAAGCAAGATGGTGTAGGTTTGTGTGTAGAGGAATGGTTGTGTAATGGGTAATGGGGTAATGGGAAGGGTAGTTAGTGTTGGATGGTGACAAAAAGTTAGATATTTATGAAACTATTGACACTGCCATAGAGAGAGAGAGGTGTGTGTGTATCCCATAAGTATTAGATGTTCACAAAGCACATGACATTACACATTTTTTATTAGTATGTCTCTGTTTAATGGCGTTTTTTCTTTGCCGTTTCCTCCTATGTCTGCTTGTTCCAGGAATTTTAAAAGAGCATCTTACGTTTTTATGTTTATGTTAAGTTAAAGAATTTGTTTTTTGATTATGAAGTTTTAAACTTTTATGTTAGTATTTATATTTTTTAGGTGCAAGGTAGTTTTATACTTTTTTTTAAGGTTAAGTAGTACATGTGGGACCTTTTTTTTTTTTTTTTTTTTTTTTTTTTTTTTTTTTTTTTTTTTTTTTTTTTTTTTTTTTTTTTTTTTTTTTTTTTTTTTAGTACTACATGTGTTTGTATATATGTACATTATTATTTTGTGCTCCATACAATTATAACGTAGAGTCCAAATGCATGCACGGAGCTAAAGGGATTATTTTTATTATTATAAGACATCCTTTTATGTTTTTTCTTCATATATTCCTGATCCTTTGTATAGCAGAAATTTTTTTTTTTATAAATCCTCATATATATTTTTGTATAGTTTCACGTAGATCAATATTTCCTGTACTCCACAGAGGCTTAGTAAATATGTAAGCCAAATGTTAGCATAATAGTATTGTTTTTTATAAGGTAAGGTGCAATGAGCATGAGTTGATCATATATATGTGTGAATACAAACATTAGGAGTAGGAAGGAGGCAGAGTATATAATTAATCACTTTCAATTCTGGCAATAAGCGGGATTTTTTTTTTTACATATTTTGGTTGTCCCTTAGCCAGTACCCTTTTAATTAATGTAAAAAAAGAATACGAAAAAATAGCCACTGCCGTAATTGAGACTTGTGCTCTGAATTATATTGATTTGATATGATTATTTATATTAAGAAATAAATCCCAGTGTGTGTTGGGAGTGGCATGTTCTCAGTGTGTTTAAAGACCAATTGTCACCACACTGCCCAGCCTGCCCTGCTTGTTCCCTCGTTCCCCTTGTTACCCTCCATACCCTGGCTTGTTATGTGTGGCCCTGTACAGCATGCCAGGACCACCTTCCACTGTAATGTGTAGGCCTGTATCTTTTCATTTGTTTTATATATTTGTATTTACAGTAGTGTGTGCAAAACCAGGTGTCAGAAGGAAGTTACGTACATAATGTAATGGTATTTAAAGTTATGTTTCGTTATGAGTGGTTTTCGTAATTTCCTGATACCTGAGTTTGCACTTCTAGGATATAAGTTTTGCTGTATAGTCTACATTTGTTATTTTTATTAGTATTGTAGTTTTAGGTTTGTTTTGGAATATTTTTTTAATTATTTTAGAAAGAGAACCTTTTTATTTGCAGGTATATATATATATTATTTAAGTGGTTGTGTGTGTTCTGTATGATGTTAGACTATGTATGTATTATTGCTGTGAGGCTTGTACATCCAAAAGCACAGCAGATCGCAATTGATCCCGCTTGTCTTGACTCTTGCTTACAAGCTGTTCAAATTCATCAGCCTCTGATTCATACTCAAGGCTAAACAAAGATCATTTTAATTGTTTATCTGATATTATTGAATTAATTTTATGATATGATGACATTCCATTCCATATTTAATCGATGGCATATTGTATATTTTATTATTTGTATTGAGTTATTTTGTTTATTTACTTGTCTGGGTGAATCATTTCACCTTTCACCCATTAAGGTGTCTGCATGATCAGTAAATTTATATACTCACAAATTGCAAGCTAGTACTTTTTTTAAGAATGTTTTAAAGAATATTGCACATCCAGAGTCTCCCTGGAACTAAAGCATTTTGTTCTTGCTGTGAATTTAAGTTATATTTGATTTTTCATTACAATTTTGTAGACACCATCAGTATTATTCAAAGTCATAACAGTCAAGTTTTTATTAAGGGTTTATATTATGAAGTAATATAACGTTTAAACTTTCATTCAAATTACTGATTAAAATATAGCTTCAAATGATTAAGAATACAATGACGGCTTCAGTTTGTGTGACACTTTGTTTCCGTCCATACAGCTCCCGGTACCCTCCAACCTACCTGCCCCCCCATGTGTCCCCCCTCGTCTCTCGAAGGAAGGTGGAGAACAGAACAGCACCAAATGGCAGCACCCACCCCCACCCCCACCACACCCTCAGCCAGCCAAGCCAAGTGTCAACAACAGCACCATCACTCGCCTCTAGTGCCGGCCTGCCCCCCGCCCCCCCTAGCCTCACCACACCACACTATAGGTCAGTTCACTAGCACTGTTATTTGACTGATTATTTATTTGTGTGTTCCTATAGATAGCTTTTAATGTGACACTTGTTCTTAGGAATGCGTTGAAGATGGCCTTGACAGGAGTCTCCACTTGCACCTCTATGAGCCTTGCATATGCTGGCCCTATCCTACCTTGTTCACCTCCATACTCACGGCCCTTTTTCTTTTTATTATATATCTTAATCATTTCACCACTACCTTCCCACCAGAACTCTCATGTCTCTCCTTCCATCCTTCCTTACTTATATAGAATGAGGACGATAAAGTCAAGGTATTTCATTTCCATCTCTTATATTAACTAAATTTTGTATCCCATTTTTCCTCTTTGCTTGTAAAAAAAAAAGCTGTGAGAATCCCGCTGTTATATTTATTTATTTTCCAGGTACACTCAGGAAGCGTATTACAACAGCCGACCTTACTACACACCTGAACCACAGCGCAGAATATTCCCCCGGCTGGGTAATCCATGACCCCAAAGGGTGCACCCCAAAGAGGCCTCCCGCCCTGTCTGCCTCCCCCACCATCTCCTTAGCAACCACAAGCGAACAGGGTAGAGCCTCTGGACCAGGCTCTCAGACCTCTTGTTCCAGGGGGGGTAGCGGGGGGGGGGGGAGTAGGGGGAGAATGGCTACACACCACCACTACAGGCCTCGACCCAGCACTCTCTTGCACCCTCTAACCAGCTAGTCACTTGCCCAATGTTTACTTTTTTTCCCTTTTTTTATGGAAATCTGGTGTAACAAATGGTTGATATACATAATGTGTTGTTGAGCCATTCCACCTGTCCACTGGTGCACCCTGGTGGTGGGCGCCTCACTTCTACAGGTGTTGGCTCTCTGATGGCCAACACAAACTGGATGCCATTCACGCCACCACATTACTGGACAAAAACAATTGATCCAGATGTATTAAGGAGACAGATCACCACAGTACCTGAATAATTGAATCAGTTTACCAGACTTAAAATACTAAGTCGTAAATTTTTTAAAATTATCTAAAATTTTAACATGAATATACTCCTATATCAAGGAAAGAGAACTACAGTATAAAACAGATTTGTATTATTAGTTCACTTCATTCAAATGGCTCTGTGGAAAAATAATGTTTACAATTATATTGGTGGCAATTTAATGGTATATAAATTCATTTTATAATAACGTGCATGAGACAGGCACTGTGTGTGTTGTATTTGCATGCAGTGCAGGAGTGGTTGGGCTCGTGGGTCACTGGGTCACTGTGCGTTGTGGTCAGTGTTACCTGGTGGGGGAGGAGGCTGGTGAGGGGTGTGGGGAGGAGGGGGTGTGAAGCTGGTGGCTCTTCTTTTCTTTTCTTTATCTCACAAAGCCTTATTCTCTGGCATTATGAGGCTCAGTTCACCCCCTTGGTCAACATTGGTAGGATCTGTGAGACTACAGGACAAACTTTCCAGAAAACATAATTAAAAGTCAACCTGCTCCAGACCTAACCTTTGCTAGACACGGAACACTTGAGAGTTCAAATGAACGTTTACCTCAGTTATTTGTGAATTACTGTGCCTTTCACATGGATATCACCTGTTGGGCTGTGCTTGTAGAGGTCAGGCAGCAGCTGGGTCACTGCTCCACCTCTGCCTGCTCTGCTCTGCTCGCCTCTCCTGGGCCAGAAGTGAAAATGAAGTGCGTTGCGCGCGGCACCCATCCGGCGCACTACCCGGCCTACGATGGCTCTGCTAGTCTGTCTGCTACTGTTACAGCCTTCATCATACTTGTACCTCTGCTTGTAATACTTGACAAATAGTTACTCTTATTTGGAAGTGATAATAAGGTCTTCATGTAGATAAACTCCTGATATATTTTTCACTGGGATTTCAATCTATATTAATTAAGAAATATGGAAAACAGTGATGCTTACAGATAAGTTAAATTAAAGTATTTTTCTGTAAGTGAGGTGCAAATTGTCTTCAAATCGTGCATGGTGATTTTTTCCTAAACTTGTATCATATAATAGAGAGAATTTGATATGATATGTATCAGTTAATTACTAAGTGGCAACACACCTGCCCTGTTCTGATGCCTGCTCTGTGATGGAGGTGCTGGGAGGATGTTGTGGAAATATGTATTCTCAACATCTGAAAAGTCATCCTCGGTCACAATATAGATTCCAAAGTTGTTATTTTGTTCTTGTTGTGTCTGTGATGCTGATGCTGCTGCCTGGTTGGCTGAGTTTAGATTGGTTTTGTGTAGTATTTCAACTCTCCAGTAGATCATTATTTTGTTTATGAAGAAGTATAATCACACACTGTACTGCAGCATCTATTCTATTCTGTTTCGCCCGAGTAGAGAGTCAACATATATAGTATATCTCCCTTGATCAAACTTACCATTGTTTAAAAAGATTCACACTAATGGAAATGGACTTAATATCAGTTTTAGTTACCAATCTGACTTTGTTAATTAATCTTGTGTCATTCTTAGCCCTTCATAGTGACCAGGATGTTAGAGAAACTTATTTTATCCCCACACTCACACGTCCAAGGAACATGAAAGCCTGCAAAAGTGCCTCAGGTAGTGGAAACATTGGCTTTTGATGATCACAGAACATAGTCAAAGTAGGATTCTCTTTAAAGTACATATGTCAAGGAGTTTTTTTGTACTAGGATTCGTCACTAGCCTTGTTTAGTATACCCGGTTAAAATGTACATAGTTTTTCTTCCTTGTTTCCTTCAGTGGATAGCAAGGGTGGTCACTTATTCATTACCTTCCACTTGTACATTTTGATGGCTATGACTCTCTTCTCGAGGCTCTCAGTGTGATGATAATTTCTCTTCTTGTCATGTATTCATTCACAGGAGCACAAATGAATTTTTTGCTGCCATTATATATTTTGTAGTTTGTATAGGGAGAGAAATTACTGTATAGTTATCCTACACTTCTTTTTTTTTTCTTTTTTTTTATAAGAGCATTGCATTCTCTTTCCTGTGTTCAAGTACTACTGTGTAATATTGGGTCTATAGCACTGTTGTCATCAGTTAATTATCAGTCTCAACCCCACATACTATCAGGGTTTTGTTGTATATCACCAAAAACATGTTTATTTTTTTAAACAGCAATTACCTTCAGACAACACATCATTTTCTTGTCATGTTTATCTTCACTTCTTAGGTTATCTTTTTTTATTATTATATTGATGATAGCAAGAGGTACACACCATCAGCCTTTTACTAAGTGGAAATGTTAGTTATCAGCAGCCAGTCAAGTATCACATTAGTATCACACCAGCAGGCAGCAGGCAGCAGGCAACAGAGTGGCTCTTCAACCTGCTTCACCTCTGGCCACTGAGTTGATTTACTTCCTTTCAAAATCTGTACTTGCCTTCATCTTCTTTCCCACGAGACCAGAGACCCGCTGCCTGGCACTGGGCTTCAAACATACCCTGTTCCCCCCACCCATCCACCCTCCACCCCACAGCCACAGCCTCTCACAGTCATGCTGCTGTTCACTCTGATGTGTGAACTATTACACAGCAGTATCACCCTTATAGGACTCATAAATTTATTCTGATTCTCTTAGATGTAAACTTGTGTGGGGTGTTTTGACATTATTATCAGTAACTTAATTTTCTGTATTCAACAAGGTGGGAGATCTAGTTTACTTAATGGAAGCTTAATGGTAAAAAAAGATTCATTTACCATTCAAGCTAAGACACTTTCATTCCACAAAGCCACATGTGCCTGTCTAGTTTTGTACTGAACCCTAAGCAAGTGTAGGGTTCAGTTCCAGAGTTATGTGACCTTTTTCATCTCCTCTTTCTTTCTCTATGACGGACTAAGAAAGGAAGTGTAATTCGTAACCCTCCTCCTCCTCCTCCTCCTCCTCCTCCTCCTCCTCCTCCTCCTCCTCCTCCTCTTCTTCCTATACTTGTAGGATCACACGAGGCTGTTTGCAGTAGGCTTTAGGGTCACAAAGTCCTGACACAACATTGGTTTATTACATTATTACATACCATCAATCTATTCTCCCTTTTAAACACCAGCAGTCACTCGTTAAGACAGTATGGTTGGCAGAGCTCAGTGACCAGAGGCAGCAGCTTTGTGATCGATCCACTTCTTGCCATCAATATATTCATCCCAATCAGTTATACACATTGTTTTGACGTGTAGTTCTTGGCTTCCATGGATCCAGCCACCTTCAGGAAGTCACAAACGTAAAACTGGATCTGTTGTTGTCGTTCCGTTTTCATGGATTTTATCGGTTGTGCATTTTGTGTGATGGTTTGCCGCCCGCCGGCCTGGACGACGCGACCCTCAATAAGTATTATTCTCCGAGGCTCAGACGGCGGCCCACACACTCACCACTCTTCTTGAGGGTTGTATGTATGTATGTACGTACGTTTGTATGTATGTATGTTTGTATATTTTGCATGAGTGGCATAGTATTCCAGTGCTAAAGTTTGTTTTATTTATAACAATGTGTATATGATGTAAAAAAATAATATTAGTTATGATAATAATAAAATATTAATTAATGACAGCCTATTTATATAATCTAGAATTCTAACACCTAATTCTTGCAGTTCTTAAAAGGCAACAAAAGGTACAGAGCGATGGACCTGGGAAGCACCTCCTCTGTATACTCACTAGAATTGCGCCCCCCACCTCCTCCCTCTAAGGAGTGGAGATAGCATTTGCATAGCAAAGTGACTGTACTTGTACTTCAAAAATATCCACAGAGAGAGGGAGAATAAATGCATTATCTTCCCTTTATTTGATATAATTTTAATGCAAACAGAAAATGTTACGTCAAAATAATTTCTCATTTTTACTTTATTTTTAAAATAACAAACAATATTATGAAAACCTTTGAGAAAAATCAGAAAACAATTAAAATAGTTTTAGAAACCATAGAATAATAAACAAAGAAATCAAGAAATAATAGTTTTGTTCGCATAGAAGAAAAAGAGGTCATAGTCAGTTGCAAAGTATATATACTATAATAATTATATATATATATATATATATATATATATATATATATATATATATATATATATATATATATATATATATAATTGATATAGTATATATACAGTGGTACCTCTTTTCGAACACACTTTGACTCGAACACTTCCCAATCCGAACACATTTGGCGAAAAAATTGTCCTCCAATTCGAATGCGGTCTTGCAATCCGAACACAAACACACGCGGCGGCCGACGCTGCCCTCCCGCCAATCGGCCAGTCTCGCTTGCACTTCTCCGCTGTGAACACCTCTCTCTCTGTTGTGCTTGATATTTTTGTATATTTTCTTGAAATCAGCCCTCATTATGGCTCCCAAGAAAGTGAAAAGTAACAGTGCAAGTGGCGGAAGGAAGCTGACGCGCTATAGTATAGAAATGAAGAAGGAAATAATAGGAAAACATGAGAGGAGTTCGTGTTTCTGACCTGGCCTCACAGTACGGGATGGCCAAGTCTACGATCTGCACATTTTTGAAGCACAAAGAGACAATAAAGGCTGCTGATGTGGCTAAAGGAGTGTTTGGTAAATCAATTTAGAGTGTTTGGTTTGAGGAGTGTTTGGTAAAAAATTTTTTATTTAGTATTTTTTTATTTAAAATAAACTGGAACGGATTAATTGTTTTTACATTAATTTCAATGGTGAAAATTGCTTCCTAATTCGAATTGTCTCAATTCGAACAGCCGAAAAGAACGAATTAAGTTCGAATCAAGGGGCACCACTGTACGTAGAACAAATATTCATTATGATAGTTTTAGAGCTTAATTAGGTCTATCAGATGCTGCAATGATATTTCCAATATCTCTAATAGCTTCCGAGAAAATTAGAACGGTCTATTTTTTGGAAAAATGATACGGTTTAATTTTACTGCGTAATTATTATACATAGAACAAATATTCATTATGACAGTTGTAGTTTAATTAGGTCTATCAGAAATTGCAATGGTATTTCCAATATCTCTAATAGCTTCCAAGAAAATTAGAACGAAATCTATTTTTTGGAAAAAAGATACGGTTTAATTTGACTGCGTAATTATTATACATAGAACAAATATTCATTATGACAGTTGTAGAGATTAATTAGGTCTATCAGATGCTGCAATGATATATCCAATATATCTAATAGCTTCCGAGAAAATGAGGAGGAAATGTATATTTTGGGGAAAAAAAATACGGTTCTATTTTACTGCGTAATTATTAGTCATAGAAAAAATATTCAAAATGACAGTTGTAGAGTTTAATTAGGTCTATCAGATGCTGCAATGATATTTCCAATATCTCTAATAGCTTCCGAGAAAATTAGAACGAAATCTATTTTTTGGAAAAATTATACGGTTTAATTTTACTGCGTAATTATTATACATAGAACAAATATTCATTATGACAGTTGTAGAGTTTGATTAGGTCTATAAGATGCTGCAATGATATTTCCAATATCTCTAATAGCTTCCGAGAAAATTATAACGATATCTATTTTTTGAAAAAAGATATGGTTTAATTTTACTGCGTAATTATTATACAGTGATACCTCCTTTTTCGAACACCCCTTGACTCGAACACTTCTCAATCCGAACACATTTGGCGAACAAATAATCTGATTTTGTTTCCGATTAATACTGATAATACTTTGGGCACCAGTTATGTTGCATATCACGTATGTATATGAAGTTTGGTGTTGTGTGTTGTGTGTGGTGTGTGTTGTGTTGTGGGAGAGCGCTGTTAGAAAGATCAAACCTACAGGACTAGTGACTCCCAACCCAAGTAATAGTCCAAGTTCAGTTCCAAGTCCAAGTCCTGCCACAGCTGGTGAGTGTTGATCACCAGCCTCACACAGCTGGTTCAGGGATCACAGGGGCATGATGGTAACATTCATGAAGGGGAGACATCATGAGGGGTCTGTAGGGTCGTGTATGAGGTGGGAGGGTGGAGGAGGGGTTTGTGGGGGGAAGAGTGGGCGAGGGTACAAGTTGGGGTGACAAGTGTGTGTGTGTGTGTGTTTGTCTGTCTGTGTGTTTATGTGTATGTGTTATGTGTGTGTGTATTTACCTAATTGTAGTATGCAGAGCCTGAGCTACACTCGTGTGGTCATGTCTCCGTATCTATATTTGTCTAGTTTTTCCTTGAGTTGATGTACATTTTTTTACCATTATCACATCTTCCTTCAGTCCATTCCAAGTATTTATACTTCTTTGGGGAAAACTGTATCTCTTTGTATCGTTCAAGCAAATTCCTTTTTGCAATATTTTCTTGTGTGACAAATGACAAGTCTGTGTGTGTGTGTGTGTGTGTGTGTTTTGGGGAGTTAATGTAGTAAGGAAGGTGTGATCAGTTAAATAAAACAAGTTGATGATATTCCCTCAATGACACTTAATCTTATCAATTTGTTCTTTTCCCAATCTTATTATGTCCCGTCCTTTGCTACTATCTTATCATATCATATTTCCTTTAAAACTTAATCATATCATCATTGTACACGACTTAAAAACTTGAGAAAATAATGAGATTGCAAAAGGCCAGTTGACCTACACAATGCAGCTCCCGTGCTTGGGTAATATAAGTTTTGGTATTATTGCAGTTTAAACTAATACAGCACACGTAACTATAAACTGTCTCAGGGTCTAGATGACACTGTTAGGAGCATTTCTAGCTCCATATTACACTGTCAAAAATTAATAATAAGAGTTTCAAAGATTTACCTCAATCTTAGCTGGGATCCAGGTGAGGTTGGGTCCGGGGGGGCCACCGGTTAGGATAGGTTCCTGGTAGTGTTGGAACAGTGTCTTAGAGGAAGGGGGATGAGGGGATCCAGGTTAGGTTTGGTTAGGTTAGAATAGTATCCTAGCAGGGTGGTCCAGGGGTAGAGCGCAGCCTTTCCCCCTGGGTAGCATAGGTTTCTGGTTGTGTTCAAATAGTGTCCTAACAGGGAGATTCAGGTAAGGTTCGGTTAGGTTAGAATAGTGTCAGAGCGGGGTGATCCAGGGGGGGTGCAGCCCCCCTTTTAGTATAGGTTTCCGACAGTGTAATATGGTGCTAGAAATGCTCCTAACAGTGTCATCTAGACGCTGAGACAGTTTATAGTTACGTGTGGTGTATTGGTTGAAACTGCAAATTTACCTAAGTTTTAAAAGTACTACCAACACCATCCTTCTCTCCCTTCGTTCCTTCTTCAGGTATGATGGAGGTGGAGGGGGTGATGGAGGTTGGCGAAGAGACATTCCATCAGAGCAAGAAGATACGTCTGCTGGTGACATCGGATGCTGAGGGTGAGTACTGCCTCTCTACATCATACTTACATGTGGTTTCATAAATATAGCTTTATGTACTATATATATGTAGGTAATTTTACTATGTTATAAGAAAAATAATGTTCTTCACTACTATACCTACTGCGTGTCTGTATTCTATGATCATGTGGTTTCATAAATGTAGTTTTTATGTACTATATATGTAGGTAATCTTACTACGTTATAAGGAAAGTATTGTTCTTCACTACTGTAGAAGGTTCACACAACTGGTACCTAAAGTGTGTTGAATATATGTTCGTCCCCATCAGGAGCACGAAGCAGCAATGGTGATGTGGACCCAAGTGAAGAGACTGCTAGTGTGTTGCTTTACAGTAGCAGTGGTCAGTTAGGTAAGTCAAAGAAGTTAGGAAGGAAGAGTGCTTGTTCACCTTGATAATAATAATGATAATGTATACTTTATTTAGTCTTTTTGTGTAATAAAGAAAAGAAACTTGCTTTAACCAACATTTCCTTTCAATGAATCCAACTTTACAAAGATATAACACTTATCAAGTATTCTTATTTTGCACTAAGTTAAGAAATATTAATATAAAAATGACTGTGAACGTAACTATTAATGATAAAAAAAAAAAAATTATCTTTCTAAACATTATTTTGGACAGTCAAGAAATATTATTATAAAAATAACTCCATGACCATAATTATTAATGGTAAAAATAATTATCTTTCTCAACAGTTCGCGCTGAGATAGTAGTAGACAGTTTAGAAGAAAATGTCATTACCGTACCACTGGGAACAGACCTTACAGACTTCACTACAAAGAAAACCAAGTCACCGCAACACACTGAGGATGCATCTGAGGTGTTTAGAATCCTGGACACACCTACACATACACCTAAGAAGTTAAAAAGCAATCCAGTCCTGATGGTTCGGACAGTACAGTCGCCGGCACCTCAGATCAACACCACTGTAACTAAACTCACCACTCAGGTAGAACACATCAGAGAAAGACCAGTCACTCATGATGTACAGTCTAAACCATTACTACAGTCTGAGGTGCCAGTCAGAACACAGTCTAAACCTAGTATCTTGTGCACGAAGATACTCATTCCTACGGACACACAGCAGCAGCCTCACCAAGATGATCTCCCCATTCCCACCCCCAAAGAAGTGAAGTCAAGGGTGGAAGTGAAATCCGAACTCTCAGGGTTCTCGGAGGATAACCTTCCAGCCTTCACTAATGCCATGGACAAGACTGCTTCTCAGGGGTCAGTGTTATGTATTCACCTATGTAGTTGTGTTTACCTAGTTGTAATATACAGGGCCTGAGCTACACTCGTTTGGTCCTGTCTCCGTATCTATAGTTGTTTAGTTTTTCCTTCAGTTGATGCACATTCTTTGCCATTATCACCTCTTCCATCAGTTCATTCCAAGTATCTATACTTCTTTGGGGAAAACTGTACTTTTTTGTATCTTTCAAGCAAATTCCTTTTTGCAATTTTTTCTTGTGTCCCCTCAAATTTCTAGCCTCTCCTTTTCTTCTCAATATTAGGTCTTTTCTATCTGTTTCCTCCATGTAGAATATCAACAATGTCATTTTTTTAATATAAATTCTACATAGTAAGTGCCATTTTTTTATCTAAACTAGTGCTGCCAATGATTGATGTAGTTGTTTGTTAAGTGTAGTGATTGTATCGTTGACAGAAGCCTTGTAGAGGAGGACACAGGCAGCCCACAGACTGTCATGATGCGGCTCAACAGTCTGGGTGGGTTGGAACTTGATCCGGTCTTCCAAGCGGCTGACACTCTGGCTGACACTCCCTCTGAGGTGGGTTCTTAACTAATTCTATTTCTACACAATTGAGTCACTTATTCTGGTCTGGTTTTTTATGTATTTGTTATTATATTTTTCTTTACAACTATAACTGTTTTCAGAATGCCATGAACAAAAGTGAAAATCTAGACATGGAGGAAGTACAGATGGATCTCCAGTCTGGTGCAGGCAGTCAGGCGGAGGTGAGGCAGCTAAACCACACAGCAATGTTGCACAAATGTACTCATTAAACTAACTCTTGTTTATTTGCACACTTCAGGATTCAGATATTTCTTATTAAAAGTACGTAAATTCACTTGAAAAAAATCTTACCAAAAAAAAAATTAAATAAACATGAAGAATTTTTATTATAAAATCCCTTCCAGGCAACTAATGGAAGCATCAATCAGAGTTGGTTTACATCCCGAGAGGACAAGGAAATGTTACGCTGGCGAGGACACGCTTGGCGGCAAGGCATGTGGTCAAGGGAGGAGACAGACTTGCTGCAACACAACATAGAGGAGTACTGTGCCCAGCGAGGTGTGTCAGACCCGGGCTCAGTTATATTCAAGATGTCCAAAGAGGAACGCAGTGGCTTCTACAGGGTGATAGCGAGAGGGCTCAACCGTCCGCTGTTTTCCATCTATCGTAGAGTTGTGAGGTGAGGAAAGTGTATTGAAAGAACTTATGTAGCTTCCTAATATTTTGTTAAGTTTTCCTATAGGTGACAATTTCAGAAGACTTATTAATGCTGTTTATACATGTATGGTAATGATGTTTATATATAATTATCTTGCTACTTTATAATGCCTCTCTTAATTAAGTCTTTTAATCCCAATTAGTGGTGGTGTTAATAGACAGTATAGTTCACATTTCTGCTAATGACAACCCTTGCAGTGAGCTGGGATTCAAATATAATAATGATGAAGATGATGATGAAGTAAAATCCAGGAAAATATAATCATCTTAAGAATAACCCCCCCCCAAAAAAATAATAATCTGTATCCCTTGGACAGACTATACGACAACCACAACCACATAGGGAAGTACTCATCAGAGGAAGTGAGTAAATTACGAGAACTGCACATGAAGCACGGCAACAACTGGCAGGCCATCGCAGCGCACCTTGGAAGGTCCGCTGCCTCTGTCAAGGACCGTTGCCGCCTCCTTAACGAACACTGCAACCGAGGCACCTGGGCACCCGACGAGGAGGACAGACTAGCAGCAGCCGTGTATGACCTCGCGCAGGTCTTACCGGGGGAACAGGTGAGGGGACTGTTAGACTGTCAGACACAATAGTAATTTTTGTATGAAAAACCAATCCTGCCAAACTTACATTGTTAACACTATCTCCCACATTTACAATTTGCATGTGTTTTTTTATGCTTAGTAACAATTTAAACTAGGTGGATATGCATGCTTAGTGGTAATTTGCAACACACTTCAGGTGACAAGTGGCATTTCTTGGAGTGAAGTGTCCAGTAGGGTGCAGACTCGATCTGAGAAACAGTGCCGGACAAAGTGGCTCAACTACCTCAACTGGAAACGAACCTCAGGAGTGGAGTGGAGTAAGGCTGACGACGTGCAGCTTATATGCAGGTAAGGAGGGAACCAGTCCTCTTAATGGGACTATTAAGGTACCAGGCTCTTGAGTGTAAAGATTATCAGTTCATTTACAATCACTTTATATCCCCTTATAATGGGGATATAAGCCAGGTACGTACATTGATAGATAGATGATTAATGTGATAATGTAAGATAGTGTAAGACTCAAAACTTCTATGTAACCCTTTGTTTTGTCCAGATTGAGTGTGTGTGGCGCTGGGGATGAGTCGCAGGTGGACTGGACGGCACTGGCAAGGGTCTGGCCAGCCTGCCGATCACCTCACTGGCTCCGGGGCAAGTGGTGGAACCTGAAGAGACGACTCCCACCCTCAGTACAGGAGTTAGCGCTAAGTGGTGAGTCTCGAGGAACACTTGAAGGGCTTGTTAAATGTAATTATGAACTAGTACTTATATAGAGGATTGTGTAAGGTTAAGATAATGTTCATTGTTTGTTAAATGTAATTGGGAACTATTTATATTGTGTTAGGTAAAGATAATGGTCATTGGTATTGTATTAATATTAATTCATGTAATGTAATCTAGTAACCATGTGAATCAGATGTGCATTAGCATGTGGACAGTTATTCTAAATGTATAAAAATGTTCCAGAATTGTGTTGTGCAAAGCTCTTAACTCATTGAAACATTATATTACAATTCACTGAGCTGAGACTATGCACTCATTCTTTAATCATAATATTTGGCTGGACTATTTATTCACCTCCATAACTCTGCTTATTATCTTATCATCTTATTTTTATTTATCTTTTTTTCTCCCCTCTAGATATGTGTCAATACCTGTACAACCTGCAGTCTCTGAGCCTTCTACAGTCTACCTTGGTGGAGCTTCCCGCCACCTTCCTCAACTCTTCTAGCCCCACACTGTCTGCCCAATCTGTCCTGTCTGAAGGCAAGTCCCCATCGCCTCTTGGATCAAGCCAGCAGGACTGTGTGGATCTGTCTGTCAGTACTGTCAAGCTCTGTATACCTGCGGCCAACTTCTCTCACATCATCAATACAGGTGAGACTATATTATTATTATTATTATTTTTTTTTTTCTGGACTCTTATTTAACTTAATGTAACATTCAACTTACATATTGGTAAAACAATGCAGGAAAAGGAAATGAAAAGTCACTAATGATCTGTAGTATTTGAATGTTCAATTAAATGTATCCTATATACCGGACTATAAGACGAGATTTTTTGCCAAGTTTAAGGCTTCTAAATCTAAGGGTCGTCTTATACACCGAAAATAAAACACAAACCTATAACTCTGTGATGAATATTCAGCGCCACTGTACCTGGGAATTCATTCCGCATGCACACACGTGTATGCATGATATATATATATATATATATATATATATATATATATATATATATATATATATATATATATATATATATATATATATATATATATATATATATATATATATATATATATATATATATATATATATATATATATATATATATATATATATATATATATATATATATATATATATATATATATATATATATATATATATATATATATATATATATATATATATATATATATATATAATATATATATATATATATATATATATATATAATTATATAATATATATATAATTATATAATATATATATATATATATATATATATATATATATATATATATATATATATATATAATATATATATATATATATATATATATATATATATATATATATATATATATATATATATATATATATATATATATATATATATATATATATATATATACACACACCTACACACACATGCACAGGCGTGCGGGCCCACCCTAACTCTATAGGTGTCGAATGTTTACTGATAACGTCACGTGCGGGACACAATACCGGGATGACAGGCGACACTGGTGATGAAGCTGCAGACGACAACCCAGATGATGCAGAATTTGACCCGTATGATGATGCCCGTGAACATGTATCTCAAGATATATTTGACATGCTTACTGTATCAGATGAAGATGATTTTGAAGGTTTTTAATTAAATAGCTATGTTTCGAATGTTTAAGGCAATTGTTGAAACAAGGTATGTATTAGAGCGCGCCCGCCATGGCGGTGCTGATGTTTATGATAATGTTGCTTTACGTTTTGAAAAATTCAGACTATTGTTTAGTAAAAGTAATATACGTACAATATGTAGTTTTTTAATTCCTTTAACTACTTGGATCTTGAGCAACTAATGTTGGAAGTAATTGTTGGAGTAATAAATTAAGGACGGGTGAACAGTGAATCTTACCATGAGAAAGGGGGTCGTCTAATATAGCGATAATAGCTCAAAACCAAATATTTTTCCTCGAAAATTGGGGGTCGTCTTATATAACCAGTCGCCTTATAGTCCGGTATATACGGTATTCAAGAAGTAAGAGTATTAGATTTGAATGTTTATTTAAATGTATTCAAGAAGTAAGAGTACTTATAATCTTTTTGTTTTGTTTTATAGATGATAGTCAAGAAGACTTCCACTCGAGGCTCAACGGACTAGTACAGAGTGCATTGTTGTCTCATGGTGTGCAAGTCCGGAACTGTAACTCAGCCTCAGACGTAGTGGTGTCGGAGGCAACAGACACACAACCACAACAACACTTCCTCACCACTGCCTCCCAACTAGCCGACTCCCTCGCCTCTAGCTCACCTTCAGACAAGAACTCTCCTGCTATTGTTGTGGAAGCAGTGGAGGTGCGTGATTAGTGAATACAGTGTTCCCTTGGCTCTTCATTATTTTATATTGTTGCAGTGGATGTGCGTGATTAGTGATAACAGTGTTCCCTTGGCTCTGTGAAGGCATTATTGTCTATTTATTGTGGAGTTTGACTTAAGTTCACTGCTTTGATCTGAAGGGAGACACCAGCAAGTTACAGCTGCTACAGAACTACACTTACAATGTTTTATCCATACATAACTAATCTGTGTTACATTACATCTCGATTCTTTTCTGTTCTCATACTGTTACACTCTGTTCTCATAAATTTTGTATAACGACCCACACACAACACCATCGTATGTAGTACTGCTAATACACAAGTTTATTAATCTAAGATACTTCAATTTAACAGGACTCCCTCCCACTACACTTGTCAGCTGTGTCGCGCGCAGCTGTGGGTCGAGCTTCTCTCTTGGGTCATGGTGAGTTGATGTTGATGTCAGGGAAGGTTGTAAAATGGATAGAATTTTGACCTTTACATATTTATTTAAGCTCTGACGATTGTGAGTGGGTGTAGGAGAGGTTGTAAAGTAATGGTAAGAAAATGTTATACTTTGCCAGGGATGCAAGTTAAGAATAAGTAAAAAAATAATGAAATAGCTGAAACCTGAACAGAAGTGACTAGCAGCCTTTATGTGTTGCAGGCGGCCTTGGTGGAGGAGTGAAGGAAGAGGACATTCTAAGTGACAGTGAAGGGGGACACACCACCTTGGATCCTTCCTCTCCTGTCGTCTCATCCAAACTCATTCTTAACGGTCAGTAATTCACCTCCACGTCCCATACACTTGAATTTTTCTTTATTTGTTTTTTCCTTTTAGTGTGGTTTTAATAGGACATAGACTGTTCCTGTTTTTTCCATACCTCACTTAACTTTATTTTCTGTCTCATTTATGTTGCTGTAACCCTCATTATTTTTTCTATCTTGTAATGTCTCAACCAGTAACATCATATTAAAATGTGTTCTGCTTAAAGAGTGTTAAGTTTGTTGAGGGGATGATTGACTACTTGGCTTGATTCATAACTGTTCTGTGTTGGTCACAAGTCTATGTTTATGTCTCTGTGTGTGTTTCAGACCCAATACTGTCAGTGTCTGGAGAGCTGCAGGCTGATCCTGACGACACCCACATCTGCACGGGGCTGGCCGGGGACTAGCACACACTCAGCTGCACTGCAACATACATGCTTTGCCTGACCAGCAACTACCAGTCAAGGAGTGAGTGAGGGAAGACAGCCCAGGCAACACTCCCACCTTACTTCACATTTTCCGGCCACACCCATAATGCCTGAGAAGAGCTATTAGGTTAAATATTTCCATAACTTGATACCATAAGAGTAACTTTATTCTTGCAGCAGTTAGGGTACTAGGGTGGTACATAATATATATTTAAGGAAGCCTGAATACTAGGATGACTGTTTGGTTTGTAATTGGACATGATATAGACTTAGTTGTCCAGTGCTCAGGGTAACAAGTGTTGTAGTTTTATGTGAGCAAGATGGGTTTGTATAGTACTGCAGCACCTTTGTGAGTGCCACAAGGAACCAAGTACAGTGGTGTCTCACTAGGACTAAATCGGGTTTTTAAGTATTATTAATTATTTAAACTCTTTGAAGGAAACTCATTTTGTAATAACATAAGTTCACAAAAAAGAAAACTTTGACCAAAATCCATGAATCACGAATTCAAGATTATTTATTGACAAGATAAATCATAGTGGATACATTGACAAGATAAGTAAGTGCCTCCAGCCTTTAGAGTGGTCACAATATCATGTTGTTCCACTCCACACATGCAATAAATAATTACCAGGAGTCTTCCTTCATTAGCTGTAAGTTTTATCAATTTACATTAATTTAAAGTAAAGTTCAACAAAAGGCAGATGAAGTAATTCTTAATGTTAACTACACAACAAGACCATTGACTCAAAATTTGTTATTGTACTAAATTATTGTTTTATTTAGTTTGCAGAAGAGTAAAAGATATTAAGTATGTCTGTATGTGCATAGCATTGATATGGGTTTTAATGTCGCTGAGAATACTCATACTCGTGGAATATCAGTGTTTTTTAAGTTAACAAGGAATTAAGACTGAGTTATGAGAAGTGTCAGGAATGTGAAAGAATATACACATGTTTGATAACCATTGGATGCTTATGATGCTTAGTTTTGCATATGCTTCACTGTTTTCTATACCCGAGAAATGGAGAGAGAATATATGTTGCGGGAAATGTTTTTATTTTATTTTACTTGTCCAGTTGGATTGGAAAGCCAAGTGTACAAATATAAGAGTAAGAATGGGATCGCATGAGAGAAAGGAATTGAAATCATTGTGTAAGTTTGTGCATTATTAAATCAAGGTATGAGTTTAGAGTATGTATTTGATACAAAAAATTTAAACAAACTACCTGAAGATTGGTGTGGACTTACTCATTTTGTGTAATTGGAAAAAATCATTGTCACATCAACCTGTCTCATATAACTAGGACTAGGGTCCATCTACTTTCCAAGGTTGAAATACCAGAATTTAAAACCCGGTAGAAGGCGCAGTGCGCATAGCTGCGCACCTCCCCTCCAAGCTACTTTTAATGTAAGTTAAGTTAAGTGAGCGCTGTTTTTGTCTTGTTACCCATGGAGCCATTATCACCTCTTCCTTCAGTCCAAAACTGTATGTAGTATACGTAGTGTTAGTGATGTTCAAGGGAATTAGCGGTGTAGCCAGGATTTCTATTTCAGGGAAGGAGTACAGTACTAGGTTTTCATAGGGTAACCTCATCAGCTTGGTGGTGCAACCCTTGTCACCGTTCCACTTTTATGACTGAACCTGTCATGGGAAGTGTATTTATGGTGACTGGGTCCAACAGGTAGGTAGGATGGAAGGTTGCCAACTTAGCCACTCCCTTGCTTACGTGTATCTCATCTGTTTAGTGTTGTTCAGTCTCTTCAGCGTTTGGGGAAGCATTGAAATCCTAGAATGGCATATTAATTAAGTAAGGAAAGTGTCAAACATTGTGGCATTGAAGCAAGGCAGCGAATGAAAGGTAGATGAGAGACAAGATTAGGGAGAAAGAAATTGCAGTACCATACATAGTGGAATATATATGAATATCTATTTGTGCTGTTAGTTTTCCTATTGAATTTAATACATGTGTTGACTACTCAGGAGCCACGATATTAGAAGACGAATAACATTACATGAAAATAATCCAAAGAAATGCTTTTAATACATCATTATAATAAGCAAACAAATGAGAAGTAAGAACAGCAATGGTGACATCTTTAAAACGAAGAATGTGAAGGTCAGCCATGCTTTAAACCTAACCAATCACAGCTCAGGAATAGCGTAAAGTCACCTGTGTAAACCAATGAGTGTTGAAGGCGTCTTGACACACCCACGAAGACGGTCCCAGCTAACTTAATTAACTATACCAATTATACCCATTAAAACATAACCTAATAATACACTAATGATATAAAATGGTGGCTAGAGTATCATATCACCTATATATTAATACCAAATCATTATTAGTGTAGGAATGTATTTGTATTGATGTTTGAAATATTTGATAACGTGGCCTCTGATAACATTTCGCTGCTACACGTGACTACCATACTGCTGCTGCTGCTGCTGCTGTTGTCTGGTGGTTGGCTGGTGGTACAGCTGTCTGACCGGTTTTGTGTTAGTGTTGGATCCACCAGGCTAGTGTAAGGGTTTACTTACGTCTGTCTCTAAGTCGTATTTGTATTTAAAATGAAGTCTTTCGTTGAAGTGAGTCCTGACAGTCACTTCCCTATTCAGAACCTTCCCTATGGAGTCTTCTCTACACCTGACAATGTGAGTATATGTAATTATTGGCATGTAACATATCTAATTAGCAAAACAGGATAAATGCCGTACACCGTACATTATTATTATTTTTATTAGTTTGATACGGAGTAAATTATGATGTGGTGTTGTCATGAGGGTGTAGCAAGGAGAATGTTGATGAGAAAACCATTTAAAATTTTATTACAATACCATGTGGCTTGAGTATAAGTGGCGAACAAATTTCCTCTCATTAAGTTGGAAAAAAAATTGGTTATGTGAACGAGTGTTTCATCCTTATAAACACTTGATTCATATGTTGGTTTTATTTATTTTATTTAATATTGATTACACTTCACATAGATTTATTACCATAATACAAGTTTCTAGAAGTTTTGGTGGGTGTTGATCATAACGGGGTTGACCTTGGAGTAGGAGCCGGTGAGGGGGGGGGGGGGGGGGGGTTGGTGCGTGGTAAACAGGAGTAGGAGAGGTTGGCGGGGGCTGTAACCAGGAGAAGGGGGGCGGTAACTAGGCGGAGGCTCATTAGAATAAGAACATAAGAATTGAGAAGGCTGCAAGAAGCCAGTTGGTGACTTACACGAGACAGTTCTTGGCTCCACTCCCTAGAGAGGAGGAGGGTAAGAGGGGATATGATTGAAATTTTTAAATGGGTAAAAGGAGTTAATAAGGGAAACATTGATCAGGTTTTAGAAATTAGTAGTCAGGATAAGACACGTGAAAATGGTACATATCCGTCCTCCTACTTCTGCATCTACCTTATATATATATATATATATATATATATATATATATATATATATATATATATATATATATATATATATATATATATATATATATATATAATTCTCTCTCTCTCTCTCTCTCTCTCTCTCTCTCTCTCTCTCTCTCTCTCTCTCTCACACACACACACACACACACACACTAATAGTAATAAAAATAATGATTATAATTGTAATAATTAAAATCACAATTATTACAGTAAAAAATATAAACCATGATTATTATCTTCATCTATTAAATTGTTGTAAGAAGTTCCCTCACCACCACCACCGTCACCATAATGATGAATAAATACTATGATGATAATAATAATAATAATAATAATAATAATAATAATAATAATGAATATGAGGTGATGGTAACGGGAATAATGAAAGTATTTCCTGTATATAGGTACGTTAAATGTCCTACCGACCATGGGGCAGCGCCCCCCCCCTCCCCCCCCCCCCCCCATTACACCACTATGATGGTCACCGTATTGTATCATGCTGATTGCCCCCACCCCAACACCACAAAACGAGGGTCCTGATTGCAAGGTATATCAACTGATGCTAATAACTTTTTGATGTATGTGTTTGCAGGAAAGCCGTCGTATTGGTGTGGCCATTGGTGACCTGATCCTGGACCTGTCTGTCATTGCACACCTGTTCACGGGACCGATACTCAAGAACCAACAACATGTATTCAAGGAGGTAAGGAATAGTCATGTATAATTGCTTACCTGGATTGTTTCCTTTATAATGTTAAAAACTCCCTTACTGATCAAATGTAGTAATGATCGTGGAGGACTACCAACCACTCTCGTGCCAACTTTCTTACAAAAGATAACTCGTCTTTTCATGCTATGTATTTACCTAGTATTTATTATTTACCTTGTGTGTGTACGTTTGGTTGTTTGTTGTAGTCCAGCCTGAACAGCTTCATGGGGCTGAATGCAGACGCTTGGAGCGAGGCACGAACCACCCTCCAGAGTGTGTTGGCGCATGACCAGCCAACACTCAAGGATGACTGTCAGCTCAGGGCAAAGTAAGTCTATAGAGCAGTGGTGGCCAAACTAGGGGTAATATAACAGTTTTTCTGTGGTAAGGAGGGGTAAAATATATTTAGTGTTTTAATATAGCCATAGCATCAATATTGACATTTTGTGAAAGGAATAGCACGCCTAATGTGGCATGTTGAATTGGGTAACAAGATGAAAAGATGGACAGTCTGACAATATATTAAAGTCATCATTTTCAAACCTTTTATATTTTTCATGTATCATCTCGCCTGTGATAGCTTCCTCTTCTTACATTATAACTAATTGCCCGACGAATGTAAGTGTGTAGTAGAAGTAAATGATGTGATATTGTATTGCAGAGCGCTGGTCCCTCAAGCTGGGGCAACGATGCATCTCCCAGCACAGATTGGTGACTACACTGACTTTTACTCGTCCCTGGACCATGCTACCAATGTGGGCACCATGTTTAGGGGGAAGGAGAATGCACTCATGCCAAACTGGTGAGTTATTAAGTAATCAAACTGAAACAATGGTGCATCACAAGTAGTTTAGTGTCCTTGGTGAAAATTTAAGTTATTTTACTAATATATCAATCATTGTGGCCATACGCTGAGGGGTGCAGAAGTTATGTAGAAATGTATGATATGAAGGACGTGGAGGTAAAGGATGCGGTGTTGAGTTGTGGATGTTTTCTTATTTTTCTTTTTTTATACATTTTTTCTATTATGTATTTTTTCTATTTTTATTTGGTTATTTTTCAATTCTTATTTTTTCATTTTTTCAATTTTAATTTTGTATTTTCACTATTTTAGGAAGCACCTGCCAGTTGGGTACCACGGCCGTGCCTCCAGCATAGTGGTGTCAGGCACTCCCCTCCACCGGCCTAACGGACAGACTAGACCCAAGGAGGATGAGCCGCCTGTCTTTGGACCTTGCCGCCTCATGGACTTTGAACTGGAGATGGCATTCTTTGTGGGAAGTGGAAACACACTCGGGAATCCAATCACGGCAAAAGAGGCTCATAAACACATTTTTGGGATGGTGGTTATGAATGACTGGAGTGGTGAGTACAATTGGAGGCATTATGGACTTTTTATTTATTTATTTTTTGCTTTTGTTCATCATTATCATGTATATATTGCTGTCCATGTACATTAAGTTTTTGAGGAGATAGGGTAATTATGGCATGTGTTTTTAGAGTAATTATGGTATCATCTATACATTGCTGTCTATACACACCATATAAAAGGTGAGAAGGTAGCGTTAAGTCATGATTGCCGTTCTCAGCTCGTGACATCCAGAAGTGGGAGTACGTTCCCCTGGGTCCCTTCCTGGCCAAGAATATGGGCACCATCATCTCTCCTTGGGTGGTGACCATGGAGGCACTCAAGCCTTTCTTAGTGGACAACTACCCACAGGACCCCAAACCCTTCCCATACTTGCTCCATGATGACAAGTACAATTATGACATTAAACTGGAAGTTGGCATCAAAAGTAAGTTCTAATGAAAATGTATTATTAGTGATTACATACACCTTCATAGAACTGCTGTATTTGAATTAGCTTTCTGAAAATACATTTGACTATGTAAGGTTTATTCCAGCGTGACATGGCTTCATCAGGTTACTGATGTGCATTAAAATGTTTGAATTAGTAACTTATGTAATAAGTTTGTGGATGGTCTGACCATACTAGCTTTCTATAATTAATACAATTGGCATCAAAGGGTAAGCGAGGCAACACACCCCTCGCCCCCCAATGATCAATATAATATACCAGGCTGTCATACCCCTCCCTAAAAGGGGAAGCTGAGACAAGAAACCTGTGATAAGCTAAGAGCCATTGTTACTCAAGGAGATGCCCAGATCCCCAACCCTCTTCTATGAATTAATGGTTGAATTTATATTTAAATTTAAGATATTGTATAGCTATACAGAAAACTTTACTGTATTGGTTGCCTATTACAACATATAGTTTGTGAATCACTTGTGTTGCATTGCATTGATTTGCTGTATTCTACATAAGTGATGCACAAGCTATATGTTGTAATAGACAACCAATACACTCAAGTTTCTATATAGTTATACATACAAGGTCTTAAAATATAAATTCAACCATTACAACACAACTTTAAACAAAATGTTGTTACAGGTGCAGGCAGCAAGCAGGCCGGTACAGTCTGCCGCAGCAACTTCCGCCACATGTACTGGACCATGAAGCAGCAGCTTGCCCACCACACTGTCACTGGATGCAACATGCGTCCAGGGGACCTGCTGGCATCAGGCACCATATCGGGACCTGTAAGTACACATATTTATTCAAAAGCCTTGTACCATGTATCATAATCAAGGTTTCATTATTTGAAACCTATCTAAAAGGAGGGGAAGGGTGAAGGAAGTTAAAGTAGTCACTGATGTACAAGTTGAGGTGTGCATGTGAAGTGACAAGATTGGAAGGTGAAACTAGAGTGTGAAAGTTATCCTCGTCTTATAAAAAAAATTTCCTTTTCCATGTTGTATAAAACATTTTTCCATGTTGTATATAACATGAAAAAGTCAGAAATGTTTTATAAGATGATAATAACTTTCACACTTTCTAGTTTCACCTTCCTATCTTGTCATTCCACATGCACACCTCAATTTGTACATCAGTGACTCCTTCACCCTTCCAATCCTTACAGACACCTGGGTGGCTGGCAAATTTTGCCATTATCATTACACAGCGGAAAGTTTTATTTCTCCGGAAGGAATCCCTTCTGAAATTTTAAAGAACATAAGAAATGAGGACACTGCAAGAGGCCAGTTAGTGATCTACACAAGGCAGTTCCTTGTCCCCCACCCTTGGAATAATCCAATATTTAGCCATCCCACCTGTCCATACTCTCATCCAACCGTCTTTTAAAGCTACCTATTGACTCAGCACTTACTACATGTCTATCCAGCCTATTCCAATCGTTCACGAAACTGTTAGTGAACCAATATCTACCTATGTCTGTCTTGAATCTAAGTTTTTCTAGCTTGTACCCATTTCCACGTGTCCTATCCTGACTACTAAATTCTAAAACCTGATCAATGTTGCTATGATAGTTTCTAACATCTTGCCTACCACTGATGTTTTTTAGACTTTATTCTTTTTTTTTTCTTTTTTTAACCTAAATTTTCTTTGACAGCGGAGCTAAAGGCAAGTTGGTATATATTTCTCATTGCCTCAGGCTATTCACTGCCTGGGGCTATTTACTTTGAATCAGTTATTTTTCTTCTTCCATTTTTTATTTTATTTTCATGAGATTTTTTGGAGATTAATAAATTGTAATATCAAAATGCTTTTATTATTTAATATAACAAACACTGTCTACAATGGGTTGGCTGAGTTTGTGCATGGGCATGTGAGAGCCACCAGCCTCTAACCCCCTGTCTAGGGAGCACCCCTGACACTATACACCTCCTACCACTCCTTTATCTCCCTCAGAAGCTCCCTATACCTATCCACTAACTCCTCAAACCTATCCACTGGAAGACTTGTACCAAATTTGAGGTTTTAATCCACCATGTACCAATAAAATCTCTAAGCCACCTGACTATTTACAGTAAAACTTGCATGCATTTATTCTCTTGGCTGTCACAAGTATATAACAACAACCAAGAGAATAAATGCATGCAAGTTAAATCACAAGTTGCTGTCAATTTACACTACCTAAATAATTTGGTCAAGATTATGCATATAAACAATTGATTTTTATCAACAGACCGAGGACTCCTTTGGCTCCATGCTGGAGTTGTCTTGGCGAGGCAGCAAGACCATCGACTTGGGCAACGGAGAGACACGGAAGTTCATTCAAGATGGTGATGAGGTTGTGATGACAGGTTACTGCCAAGGGGAAGGATACAAGGTTGGCTTTGGACCCTGCACCGGAAAGATCCTCCCGGCTCACTCTGTTAATTAAATACAAATTCATATCAGATATGTAAGTCTGGCTGGGTGACTTGTGACAATGTTGTAATAAAGTTGAACTACAATATCCATCTTTGGTTTGTTAATTTGATGAACTCATCCAAGCCCTTTGTGAAGAATGAGACCACTTAATATCCAAGTGGTGTAAAAACTAAATATTGACAAACTACAGCCTGGCATTATAAGATCTGAAGAGCATAAAGTTCGTACTTAAGCCATTATATAAAAGAGTTCAACCACAGCTTGAGTTTGTTCATGGATTAAATAAATATGTCGCTGGCTAAGCAATCGACGACAATACCGTGATGCACTACATCTTATTGACTTATTTGGTATTCACCCAACTGTAATGGCAAGTGTGTGTGTGAGTAGCTTATGCATCATTTTTCCCTCTTGATATTGTACAAGTAGAACACCAAAGGGGAAAAAATATTGCATTAAAGCCACTCGCACGCACACACTTCCCATTAAACAGTCAATCTGCTACACTGTTACAAGCTTGGGTTATAAAATGTTTTTATCCAAATATCATGCTTCCTGTGTAGCCTTGCTTACCTGTTGTGTTGCTCACTGATTCCTGGCTCAGGGCACTTGGCACTGTTGTGCAATGATATTGGCACGCTGTCATTGTGCCATGAAGCTTGGCAATCTGTTGTGTTGTTCACTGATCCCTGGCCCAGGCAGGGCACTTTTATTGTGCCATGAAGCTTGTCACTCTTACCTGTAAAGCAAAAGATATTTTTTATATACTATTGTAACAAGTAATTTTGATTACTGGCAAGTTGTCATTGTCTTAGAAAACTAGAATCTCTTTCTTAGGCATAAAACGATGTGCTAATGAACACTGTGTGAGGTTTGAAGTGGTTGTGTTCACAGGTTTCTAGGAACTCTGCATTCCATAACTTTTGTGAAAGTTCTTTACATGAATAAAAGGTGCAATAAATTTGTTATGAGAATGTAATAATAAAAATTTATAATGTATTTTTTGTTTATCTTCTTTCAATTAACTGATATTTAAACTACTGCCTGCATGAACAACTGGTACAGATTTTTCTCTATCTAAGGACAAGTGATGTAATTAAGAACATAAGAAATGGGGAGACAGCAAGAGGCCAGTTAATGACCTACACGAGGCAGCTCCTTGTCCCCCACCCTTGTAATAATCCAATATTTAGCCATCCTATCTGTCATTCCTATCCATACTCTGATCCAACCGTCTTTTAAAGCTAATTATTGACTCACCACTTACTACGTGTCTCACCAGCCTATTCCAATCGTTCACGACTCTGTTAGTGAACCAATATCTACCTATGTCTGTCCTGAATCTAAGTTTTTCTAGCTTGTATCCATTTCCACGTGTCCTATCCTGACTACTAAATTCTAAAACCTGATCAATGTTTCCCTTATTAATTCCTTTTACCCATTTGAAAACCTCAATCATATCCCCTCTTGCCCCCCTCCTCTCTAGGGAGTGGAGATTAAGACGTTTTAACCTATCTTTGTAGGGTAAATTTCTCAGCCCCTGAATCATCTTGGTCATTCTTCTCTGGACTGCCTCCAAGGAGCCGATATCCTTCCTATAATAAAGGGACCAAAATTGAGCTGCATAATCTAGGTGGGGTCCAACTAGCGCTAAATACAGCCTCAGAATGACCTAAGAACTCCTATTTGTCACACACCTAATAAATCCCAGTATCTTGTTGGCCCTATTTCTAGCTATAATACACTGTTCTCTGGGGCGCAAGTCACTGTTTACTTGAACTATATGACCTTCCTAAGGTATCATCACCATCACCATAATGATGAATAAATACTATAATAATAATAATAATGAATATGAGGTGATGGTCACGGGAATAATTAAAATATTTCCTGTATCTCTTATTTTTTTCTATATATATTTTTTAATATCTGCTACTATAGTAATGATGAAAATAAGTCCAGATTCGTGTTCAGCATGACCTAAAGCATCATTGTAAAAAATTTAATGAGATTCGGAGGAGTTGAGTTTTTGCGGTGGTCAACAAGAGTAATTTTCTGGGTGGACAAGATGATATATTAGCTGCGGCGCCACATCTATTACTAAACCGCTAATACTATATACTTTATATAGTATTATAGTATACATAGTATTAGTATAATATTATAGTAGTATAGTATATATTAAGAGCGAGCGTGTATGGTATTTGCCAAATACCATACACGCTCGCTCTTAATATATACTATACTACCAGACCAAATACTATTTGGTCTGGTTTAGTAATAGATGTGGCGCGCAGCTAATATATAATTTTGTCCACCCAGAAAATTACTCTTGTTGTGCAACGCAAAAACTCAACACCTCCGAATCTCATGAACATTTTTACAATGATGCTTTAGGTCATGTTGAACACGAATCTGGACTTATTTTCATCATTACTATAATAGCAAATATTTAAAAAATATATATATATATAGAAAAAAATAAGATACAGGAAATATTTTAATTATTCCCGTTACCATCACCTCATATTCATTATTATTATTATATTTATTGTATTGTATTACTAACGAAGAAATTATGATGCAGTAGTAGTAGTAGTAGATCACCAAGCTGATGCCTTACCAATCACACCATAATGATCAAGGTCCAAGTGGAGCTTAAGTCAACGTTAACTGTCCCATCACTACAATAACATAGGTCATCTCCGTTTTTACAGCTTTCATTGATCTTCAGACTAAAGTCAGATTCATGTGAAAAGTCACCTGAAACCATATTTATCATAGCCTCTCACCACATCACAAACATCTATTCACTAGTCGATTTTCCTGCACCAAACAATCCCTGACACTTATTAATGAAAGCCTTGAAATCACCTCGGAAACACATACATGTCTCCTTGCAATCAGCTACATCTATCATTAAAATAATTACCATATTTTAAATACAGGAAGGTACCGAAAATAGGAGCAGTTCTGTTCCATCTGGCACGGTCGTAACGGAAACCAAAAAACTGTCCGGTCCCACAACTGCCTTATTCACACGTGTCTGCCTGGCTAGCCTCTAACACTAAGCTACCTCTGCGATACAACCAATCCTCTCACCTACACACACCATACAATCATGAGTGTGTCTGGTGGTGGTGGTGGTGGTGCGTCTTAACTTCACTGCCACACAAACACCTTAAACAGTGCCGCTGGTAACCAATATATAGCATTTCTGGTCACTTAAAAATCGATATCAAATTCCCTCAATGCAATGACTTTGGTACTTTCGTTGCCCGAAATACACATTTTGAGGATGAAATTATCTAATATGAATTCCAAACCTACGGCTTCACAGAAAGGTTCGAGGCTATCCCGAAACAATCACAAACTTAACCTCGTTGTTTAGTACCTCATTTATAGCTTTACCTTCACTTAAATCATTGTAAGATAAACACATTAGTACTATAGTTAAGCTTATCTTTTCTTATGTACCATGGTGGTCTTCAAAGTGGATTAAGTTGTGTATAATCGCCTGGCTCCGGCTCCGTACCAACACGCCCTTCCTCCTCCACCGCCATGACGGTTCTGCTTCTGCTCCACCTTGCTAGTGACGTTAGCGCAGGGTGGGATTTGAGAACACATGGAAAATATTTAACAGCTCTTGTTAAATTAACAGAAGAGTCGACCCATTTGTTTCTTTGCAATTATCAATAAAGAAAAAGCAAGTTGAGAATGCGTTTCCTTGGCATTCTTAACATTATGGCCAAATATTTACTCCTATATTATTAGCCTTTCCCTGGACAAAAATATAATGTTATAAATGTAATTATCATCTTAACTTAGAATATTCATATATATTTCTTCCAAGGAATCAAGTAAGATGTTTGCAGGATACTAAAAAAAAAATAAAGAGTGCATTGTGATAGGTCATTCAACGAGGCACTTCCATTCCAATAAGATAAATGAAAACCATGATAAACTTTCCAATATAATCGCTTAGTTGTTCCTCTTATAAAATATTTCTTCCTAAACCACGTACAGTAACTTCCCAGTGATCAGAAACACAATGAAGTAGTAGACTTAGATGCAACACAATAGTAGTAATGACAACCTTTTCACTTAACAACACACACACTCAAGTGATTGAATGGGTCGTTATGGATGTTGTTACGGTTCACTTTTCAATGGTTCGCCAATTAGTCACAAAATCATGGTGTAATGTTAATTCAATTCTTTAGTGTCACAAGCACTTTCAATTACGAGTTTTTTTTAACAATGTGTAGATACCGTTGTTAAGAGGAAATAATACTTATCCTATAAACTCTATAATTTCTTCCATTTCTGCTTGACTGATGCCCAACGTCCCTGACTAAACATATTTCATATCATGTATTGATTAAATTAATATTCTTTTTAAGTACATTATGTATATACACTTCAAAGTTTCTCCTGATAGCCTCATAACTATATTTCAATGCCTTGTATCTTATTTTTGGCACTCACAGAAACACTATTGGCTTACACCAATTACAATAGTTACATAATTACTCACAAGTCCTCTTACCAGTGTTCCTAACTACATTTCAATTACGGGAAGGTATTAGATATTAATATCACTGGAAAGATACTATCACAGGCATTTATATCATAGCAAAAAAGTGAAGAAATTGATTCAAAAATACATATGAAAACTATAAAATAATTTGCAGAACACATTCGTAGATTTTCTTCACCCTGCAGAGAACACACAAGCCTCTGAATGACAGCACAGCATGTAAATAACTATACAAGGCATGATAACTATAGATATGTAAGCCAGTTAAGTAGAATAAATGTGAACTTGAGACATTTGAGCTTCATAAACAGATTCGTTGTTTTACATCACACACATTTACAATACAATGAGACCCTCACAGCCTCATGCAAACGTGTGTACATTCCCCCAAACCTACACTCACACCTCCCTCACTCACCCAGACCAAAGCCAATTCAATGATAATAAGTTAATAAATATACACTTTTCAATCCCAAGATAATAACAATGAAAAAGAAATGAACACAATATCAATTAGAACTCTTAATGACAAAATAAAACTTCTTCTCAACCCATCAGACACTAGAACCACTAAAGGTTGACACACACACACACACACACACACACACACACACACACGCATCTCTTCTTACTCACCTTCATTCCTTACAATACCTCATACATTTTTTTTCATATAAATTTTCCTCCCTTTATCAGTAATGGTTATATATTTGGCATTTTGCTCAGGCAGATGACAGTAAACATTAAACAATTAGGGTTATGGTAAGTGGTAATACATGCTTCTTTTGACTAGTTTTCAACATAGAAGATGACACAATGTTATATGCTATACAGGTTGACTATCAATAATCCGGCATGAGCAAACATCTAATTCTGAGTACAGCGCCTCCCCAAAACAATGATGCGCCAACCCAGGAAATTTGAAACTGCGCTCTGAAATTCATGTCGAAAAACTGATGGAACCAGAATATTGATTGTCAGATTATTGATAGTCAACCTGTATCAACTTCAACATCAGAACTCTGAATTAATATTTGTGTATGTGTGTGTTACAAAGCCTACTTTTGGTGCATGAGAGAAAAGTGCTTTGAATACTTGCATGTTCCAAATACTGTTGTCTCATAAGTGACAAAATGTAACACATCCAAACATCTTCCCATAAAAAGTAGCAAAATTCACTTGCTTTTCATTACTTCTTGAACGTGAAAAATCTCCGAGCTGACTAGACCACAGGAGCCAACCACAACCACAACCACAAAGGAGAAAGTCAATACTCCCACCAATCTTCCTTCCACCAACATTCAGCTTTTTCCTGAACTCCACTCTTGTGCACAGCCTGGAAGACATACAAACAGGCATAGCATAGCATACAAACATTAAAAATATCTTCCTTGTCTCTCATATCAACACCTGAGAGGACATCACATTTGCACAAAGATACAACTTACTATATACACATCAGTAATAAATACACATCTCAATGTACATATATTCACAAGTCAATATAAACAGGTTCTACATCTTCCTACGGAGCAACATTACCAGTCATCCACTTGGGTTCTGTATTGCCTCAGATATAGACCAGCTACACGTCAAGGCAACAAGGATCTCGGAAACACACCCAACAATTCCTTCCCATCTAACCTAATTGGCTCCCTGTGGGATTTGCCTACACAACAAGGTTACTCAATCCACCTTGCTGGCAGGATAAAGTCTTCTGTCCTGAGATACTGCCTCACCTTACCAGTTTGTGATCGAAGCACCTTTCTTACTCTCTGTTTATACAGTATTTACACTCACAACTCACCCCTCTCTAGTATCTATAATTTTGGTTATGCACTGTACATCCAGGAATTGGATCACCTATTTCTAGAGCAGACTAGCTTGGTCTAACCTCATGTTACTTCTGTCCTTATACACAAGACACAGACTCTAATGTAGTTTATGCCACTGGAAAGTGTTCTTACTGAGTTCAGTAACTGGAACATTCAATTAATCCTAATATGACAAAATAAATAATGAAGAGTTCACCAGTTACTATAATTAACCTAGACACTATATATGTATGTATCATATGCAACAAATTCTGCACATCTTAAATATGCAGATGTTTGGCGATGACAAAAGCGTAATGTGATGTGTTTTGCTGCAGCAGCGGGAAGAAGATCACTTCCACTTCCACAACTCTTGAACAAGGCCTAGGCAAAGTTTACAAAAAGAAACTTTGCATATGTATATGAAAGAATAAATTATTTCATTGTTCCCATGACAGACATCTCAATGAGTAAGCTCAGTGTAAATACCAATAACTGTTACTATCAACACCTACATCAACTTTCTTCTTTATAAAGTCAAGATCTTCAAAATATCTAAAGTAATCTAATACTGAGTTTCTTGATCAAATACTGCTCTACAAAATGGAATGTTCATCATAAACGGAAGTAGAACCTCCCCTCCTTCCCTTCCCACACACACATGCACATGCATGCACAGAAACTTGAGCTCCATATGACAAGTTTTTCAACAATTGGTTTACACTTTATGATGCCAAGTTGGTCTTCAGTTCAGTGAGAAAATTAACATTTTCTTCTGAAGGCAAATGGCAACATTAATCTTGAAGTAGTGATGCAGCATTATCCTGAAAGTAACTCCTCCTCGGGACACCAGATGTTGACCTTCCTTCTTCAGGAGAGGTGACCTGTCAGCACGGACAGGTTGGTTTGCTTGACTGGCTCTAGAGACATGCCCCCAGTAGTGTTGGGGCAGTAGTACTTGTTTCAGAGAACACTCGCACCACCATTCCTCTGGTATTTGTTCCTGAGCCTGGTGAGTGTGGAGGAAGACTCGCTGCTCAGTGTGGAGTGGGTGTAGGTGAGCGGGCGGCTGGCCAGGCGACGCTTCAGAGTGGTGATGGGTCGAGTCTCATCCTCTCTCCACCGCCGCCAGTTGTGGTGTTCGATGGGGTCTTGGGGTCCCCAGTCTCCCCACTCCCGAGATGACTGCAGTGATGACACTACTTTCTGTACAGACAAGTAATCATGTCAGTTGTGTTAATTGGCATCAAACTACATAATATAAAAGATTAACTAAATGTATCTTTCTATAACTTTAAGAAATGATGAGACTGCAAGAGGCCAATTAATGACCTACATGAGGCAGTTCCTTGTCCCCCACCCTTGGAATAATCCAATATTTATCCATCCCACCTGTCATCCCTATCCATACTTTGATCCAACCATCTTTTAAAGCTACCTATTAACTCAGCACTTACTACATGTCTACCCAGCCTATACTAATCATTCATGACTCTGTAAGATATTACATTAAAAGGGTATTGGCTAAATAAAATAGAATAAAAAAAATAATAAATAAATAAATAAATAAATAAATAAATAAATAAATAAAATAAAATAAATAAATAAAATAAAAAAATAAAAAAGTATAAAAAAAACTCCCGCTTGTCGCCAGAGTCTGTAAAGAGGACAGTAGGAGAAATATAGACATGGGGGAGAAGTCCAATTTAGTGTGAGAGGTGTGTTGACACTCCTCTTTTGATTAATTAAGTCATAGGGAGGTGGAAAAACAGACAAAGGAAGAGAGTTCCAGAGTTTACCAGTGTAAGGGATGAAAGAGTGAAGATACTGGTTAACTGTTGCATTAGGAAGATGGACAGAATAAGGATGAGAAGAAGTAGAAAGTCTTGTGCAGGGAGGCCATAGGACTGGGGGAGGCATGCAGTTAGCAAGTTGAGAAGAGCAGTCAGCATGAAAATAGCGGTAGAAGATAGATAAAGATGCGGTAACTTAAAGAATGAAGATAGTCAGTTGATGCAAAGTGTCTCCTGTGGGGGTCTGCATCAAACCCAACCCCAACACTTACATCCACAACGCCGTAAGCGAGTTGAGACTTGACCACATAGATAGCAGTGATGGGGATGGGCAGCACCGCCAGCAGCCTCAGGCCCCACACCGCCGCCACCCTCCACGCTGGCCCTTCCATCACCACCACACCTCCACCTTCCATCACACTCAACCACACCACAATACCCTGGAAAAAGATTAATTGATTGGATAATAATAATAATAATAATAATAATAATAATAATAATAATAATAATAATAATAATAATAATAATAATAATAATAATAATAATAAAAAAAAAAAAAAAAAAAAAAAAAAAAAAAAAAAAAACCTCCCATACGTACAAGTAATCAAAATACTTATAATCCAGAAGCCATTTCAAAGTAATATCCCAGAGTGTACGTACCAGTAGTGTGAAGGGAAGTACAAAGCCCCACACAGGAACCCACACCCAGCTCACTGCAGACTCCAGCATGAAGGTGAAGTCTTTCCTCAGCTTGTGGAGCCCTGGGGTGGTTATAATTGTTAATTCACACATCATAAGTGCTATTTTAATTCCGTAAATCATCTCAGTTTAGTGGTAAAGTTTTCACGCACAAATTAACCTCAATAATCTACGAAGCAAAAGAAAAGTACAAAATAACTATACATCTACAAATCTATGACTAGTATGTGAATTTTTATATTGTAAGAGAAAACAAACATTGTAGAAACATGAAAGCTTAATTGTTACATTGAGTAGTGTTTAAATGTCACTACCTTCACTACTTCAACAATAACATCAACCCACCATAGATAGCAGTGACGGCCAGGGAGAGTGTGAAGGGCGGACACAGCACCATCAGGAACAGCACGTCTCTATCCATCAACTCAATCACAGCAGCACCACTCTGTACACACACACACACACACACACACACACACACATACAAACACACATCATTAGAAACTGCACCATTATTGTCATTGATCAATATAATTAGGAAAAGATGATGATTAATACTGATTTACGAATTACTCTGCACAACAAACATTACTATAACTCTTTTAAACATTCAAATTCATGGAAAAATGTAACACAAAATATTAGAAGATCCTTAAACACCAAGACACATGTAATACTGAGGTACTGACCGCTGTGGTGTTGAGTACAGCTGCTCCTACTATGACAGGGGCCACGAGGAGTGCTGCCACGAGGCGAGGCATACAGTCCCAGGTGTCCCGCAGTGAGGTGATGAGAGTGTGTACACAGGCAGTAACAGTAGTCACTCCACTGCACCACAAACCTATCCCATCAAAACACTGTATTAATTCTATGTATATAATGACTTAACTTGACTTCATTTATGTTCTGGGCTCAATCTTTAATAATAATAATAATATATATATATAAGAAACTTGCTTTGGATTGGGCTCTTACTTCTTTCTTAAATCTTTAAATCTCATTCTAAAAGACTGACATGAACTTCACTCCTCAATAAACCTTCCCAAAAATTATTTTCATATCTCCTCAAAAGGTGAAAACATTGTATCACTGCAACCTAAACTTACGCCAAATAACGGGCAAGAGGCAGTCCATCTTAGCCTCCATAAAGTCTATTGGCGCCAACAATTTGTGATGTAGAAAAAAAAAAAAAAAAAAAAAAAAAAAAAAAAAAAAAGGTTCTAAGAGGAAATGAAAACATGAGAATACACAACAAAAACAACACGACTTACCAATATAAACCAGCGTAGCCACCACCTGTTTGAGCCAAGGGAAGGAGAAGGAGACCAGATTGATAAGGTGTGTGGTGGTGATGACAGCAGTACTCACACCCACGCCCACACCTGCCACACCCCTGCTGCCACCACCCACGCCCACACTCAATACACCTGATTCATTCACTGTCAACCTAGGTGGGTAGAAATCACTGAGTCAGAAAATGCATGTGTCGCTCACTTTGCCACTATCTTCAATTATCTCTATCTATCTTATACTTGAAATATTTTTGCTCATCTAAAAATATATTGGTTAATTCTGTGGCTTTCTATCTCTATAACAAGACTGAAGAGGTAATTAGTGGGTTAGTAAGGGCTATTAACTATTTATTTGATTTATTTCTAGTATTTATATGTTTTATCATCAAGGACAACTTCACATGCTAACTTCATCTGCATTTCTTCAAGATCAAGGTTGAGTCTATATTACCTGTGGTGGTCCAGAGCTCGGTCCAGAGTCACTCCGCGGTCACTAGCGAGTATGGTGAGCTGCAACACACTCACCATAGCCACCACTGCTGTCACCACCACCACCAGCACCACCAGCCCACAAAGGTGTCTGCAATAACACCACAAATCAAGGAAATATTAAAACAATTAATCAACTTTTGCTTCTGTATCAAAAGGAGACTAGCCAACAAAATTTAGAAGAAAAAAACCCGAGTTAGATGCTGTTAAGATATTTCCAAAATGTTTATAGCGAGTTTTGTGTCCAAGAATGGTGTGCAAAGTAGATATTGTGTCGATTTTTCAGTTTTTCTAATTCTTTCTTTGTTTGCTTACCTTCCATAAGATGAATAAGATCACACACGTAATAATAAACCCAAGTCTCATTACCACTAAGTATGATTATATAAACCAAACTATCATTGGACATGGGAAGGGAGTGTAAGACTTACCTTCTGAGGGAGAACCTGAAGGAGGAGCGGGAGGAGAAGCTCATGAGAAGCCCCACCCCAAGGCCAAAGGTGAGCAGGACCTGAGCCACCGCTGCACACCACACCTGCAAACACAAGGCTACTGCAACACAACTCAACACCAACACCACACCATTACACATACATAACACACTTACATGGGATATATTTAAACACACACACTTCTAAACAAAAAGTAAAACAGAAGTGTGGGCAGAAAGGTCATGTTCTCTTCAGTCAGCCTCACCGTCACCCTTAATAGGTTAGGTTAGGTGAAGTGATGTGGAAGGTGGATGAGGAAGCTTGATAGGAGAACATACTAACACACCCACTCACTACACACCTGTTGAACCCACACCTGTTAGATAGCCATACAGTACTAGTCAAAAGGGTCCAATACTTTTGACTAGTACTGTATGTGTTCAGGCTCCTTCCCGCACCTGTCACTTACCCTGGGCTGAAGGAGTGTGTGTGGGTGTGGGGTGAGGAAGGGCAGTGCCATCTCCCACAGTGCCGCCTCATCACGCCGCAGCATCTCTACCACAGCCAAAGCAGCTTGCAAACTTAATCCTGGAAAATAGATCATGTAGAGTGAGGGACAGAACGGTGTAGAATGTAATGATTTGTTTTAGATACAGGTTAGTTAGATTAGGTGAAGGTTGTGTTGTGGTCCTTACCTGTGAGAGCCAGTGTGGAAGACCCTGCCATGAGCCCAGCAAGTGTCCGGCCTCCACACACACCCCTGTAATTACAAACACAGGACTGGGGTTAAGAAGGCTAGGTTATGCTAGGTTAGGCTAGGTAGTGAAGGTACAGTACAGTCAACAATTCCTTAAGGTTTCAGTCTCTAATAAAACTCAACTCGGTAATGATTATCTTAACTATGACTGTGTATATCAATTATGAATGTCTTTTTTTTGTACATGTGTAAATAAAACGTACATGATGGTTGCAATGAGGGCAGCGGCGGCCATGCAAGTTGGGAGGGGCCACGAGAAGGTCAAATGCAGGCCACCTCGCCACTCCTCTGGTAGCTGATACACACATGACCTAAAGGGAGGGGAGGGAGGAAATAGATCAGAACATTATTATCTCTCTCTATCTCTCTATCTCTCTCTCTCTCTCTCTCTCTCAAGGTGTGGCAGTGCTAACCTGTGGTATTGCAGAATCCAGTCTCCCGTGGTAGTGTTGACAGGGGGAGAAGTAGTGCAGTACTCATTCACTGTCCCCTGCACCGACAACACACACATTATTATTATTATATTGACCACAACAGATTATACAAAATTGCTTTTTTTCCTTTTTTTATTAATTTTCTTTTTAGATAAATTAATTTGAAAGAGCAACTCACCATTAGAAGCGACGGGTTGAGGGCGAGGAGAAGGTAGTGAAGTAAGGGCGCCACTAATCCCAGTACCACCGCCGCCCAGTACAGGCACACCACAATCGTTGACCAACCCACACCTGCAGCGGGGGAACGAGGAGGATTAAGGGGAAGAGAGGGAGAAAGGGGAAGAGGGAGGAGCAAGGGGAAGAGGGAGGAGCAAGGGGAAGAGGGAGGAGCAAGGGGAAGAGGGAGGAGCAAGGGGAAGAGGGAGGAGTAAGGGGAAGAGGAGGAGCAAGGAGAAGAGGAGGAGCAAGGGGGAGAGGGGGAACAAGGGGAAAGAGGGGGAACATGGGGAAAAGAGGGAGATCAAGGGAAAAAGGGGGATTGAGGGGAAAGAGAATGATTAAGGGGATGGGGGTGAGGTGAGAACAAGGGACTTACTCTTAATTAAACATCACTAAAATAACTAACTCAATTCCCTTACAGAATACAATATCACTTCCACACACTTTCACACTTTTTTTATATAATACATTTACAATAATAATAAAAGTAGGGCTTCACTCATACATACATACGTAACCTAAAGTAGTATGTCACAGAAATCAGCACACGACCCTAGTTTATGCTACAGTTATGTGTCATGCCTTCCCCCCTTCCCCTTCCCCCTCCCTTCCACCTTTGACCCTGTGCACTGATCACACTCCCTTCCCCTACCCCCCCCGTTGGCGTAACACCTGACTGTTATTGTCAGCCGGTGTGCAGGTGGGGCGAGGCGTGACTCTGCACTCCTACCTTACCGTACCATTACATCTTAAGTTTCAGGGGGAACTCAAGAGAATTGTTTTTGTACAGTAACATGACCGTCTGCACCCTCCAGAGAGCCACACACACGCAACACTGCAGCCAGACTCACCTCTAGCTATAGGTATAAGACGCCACACTGCTATAGCTGCTGAACTGCTGAACTGCGCTAGACAGGCCTCAAGAAATGCGAGAGGAACTGCTACCACCACTACAGCACCACACCACGCCGCAAGGAAACTCCCTGTACAAAAAACATAACGATTAATAACATGAAGAAAACATTGTTGAAGTGTTCTGCGATTTGAATCACACATATAGCTGTGCTCCCGTTAATTAGGTTGGGTTAGAGTTGAATTTGGTTTGGTTTGGTTTGGTTTGGTTTGGTTTGGTTTGGTTTGGTTTGATTTGGTTTGGTTTAGGTTAGGTTAACATCACACCCCACGCCTTACCTGCACCAAACTCGTATAGAAGTCCCGGGAGCCGCAACCAGACAGCGGCGCCTAGCATGAGAGCCACTCCGCAAAGGCCAGTCACGCCGCCACTCCAAGCCTCCCCGCTGTCTTCACCCACCACAGCGTCGCCTGCCTCGCCGCTCAGGTACTGTTGGGCGGCAGGGGGAAAATGACCTAACTTGGCAGGGTCTTGGTAACACACACACACACACACACACACCTTCAAACAGCCATGAACACCTATTTCTCACAAACTTTCTTTTCCTCACTCATCGATCGTAACGTTATTATTATCGCTATTATTTCTCATGACTTTACCATCCATACATTCGCATATATACCATACTATTCCTCTCTTCACAAGCATAAATGTACTAGCCGTTTTTCATTTATTTTATTCTTTTACAGCAACTGGATAATTAAGCTACATTCGTGTGGGACTATATAGACATGCAAGCACACCAGCTGTTTGCACGCCACGTCAGCACATGCTTGCACACAATATAATAATAATAATAATAATAACAATAATAGTGCCGCCACACAACACTCAAAACAGGTGATGCTGATATGTAAACCCATTGGATACAATTAAGCGTTCAGAGCCATTAACAAATATTCTTGACTATCCTTCACTTCCTTGTTCCTTCCTCTTATCATGCTTGTTTGCTTGCTCCCTCTCCCTCTCCCTCTCTCTCTCTCCTCTCTCTCTCTCTCTCTCTCTCTCTCTCTCTCTCTCTCTCTCTCTCTCTCTCTCTCTCTCTCTCTCTCTCGGCATACATATACAAAATAAATGGTTAATATCAAGCATCAACAGCAGCGTTTAAATGAATGTATTGTGTGTATTTAAGGGACCAAATTAATTCAATGCAATACTTATCACTGCTTAAGCTAGTAAGATCCACCGTAACCCGTGTAACAAGACTAGGCAAGAGCGAGGGAGTGAGTGAAGAGGTGGAATTATTGTACGTAGTGTGTGTGAGGGACTGAGGGTGCTTGGCAAGAGGTAGGAGAGGAAGGAAGGAGCAGAATAGTCTTGCAGCTACTATAAGAACGGAATATAAGGCTGTGCTTGCTGGGATGCTGCAAGGAAAGGCCACAAGAAGAAAGCAAGGCAGGAAAGATAAGTACTTACAAGTATGACAGACACTGCTCGGGACAGCTGAGTGGAGTGAGGAGGGAGGAGGGAGTGAGGTTAATGAGAAACACGTATGTACGTAAGGTGTCAGAAGTCTTCCATTGTTACCCTTACCAAAACAATAAGCACAACTATTTTCTTTGTTGTCGTTTTTTTTTCGTTCATGCAATTAATTCCCGAGGAAGTAGTTTCACATGTAAATTCAATAGCAAGAGCTGGCTGGCCATGCGGCGTTATGTACGAAACACTAATGAAAAATAATAATAGAGCAAAAAATAGACGAAAAAAGAAGAAAAAAAAGCTAGTGTTAAGTTGATATAGATATACAGATAGATCCAGCCAGCTCCTGCGTCACTACATAAAATGTTATCAAGGGTACGAATAATCTTCTTTTGTTGGTGTTACTATACATACCAACATAGTAATTGAAGGTAGGTAAGGTAAGGTAAGGTAAGGTAAGGTAAGGTAAGGTAAGGTAAGGTAAGGTAAGGTAAGGTAAGGTAAGGTACGGTAAGATAAGGTAAGGTAAGGTAAGGTAAGGTAAGGTAAGGTAAGGTAAGGTACGGTAAGGTAAGGTAAGGAAAGGTAAGGTAAGGTTAACAAAAGATCATCAAAACAACACTACAGAGGATATACATTGAAAAACACGGTTATATGTGAGTTTCTCTCAATCAACTTCCTCCACTCGTTCAAAAAAAGGAAGGAAGGAAGAGTGCAGACCGTTCTGTTGGCTTTGTTGAATAGTTAAGACAGTGAGTGGAGCAGGCAGTGAGTGAGTGAGTGAGTGAGTGAGTGAGTGAGTGAGTGAGTGAATGAGTGAGTAAGAAACGGTGACGGTTGGATAATGGTGATGGTGATGGTGGTTGTGGTTGTTGGTGCGTTGTCCATACAGACGGAGGAGGGAATGGAGGTAGGGAATGGAGGTAAGGAATGGAGGTAGGGGAGGGGGAAGAGGGGAAGGGAATGGAGGTAGGGGAGGAGGAAGAGGAAGGAATGTGCACAGAAAAAACAAAACAAAAATCAAGAAGAGAAGAGAAGAGAAAGAAAACAAGGAAATTACGACACACAGCGAGAGAGAGAGAGAGAGAGAGAGAGAGAGAGAGAGAGAGAGAGAGAGAGAGAGAGAGAGAGAGAGAGAGAGAGAGAGAGATAGGACTAGTGGTAGTGGTAGGACATAGGCTGTGAGGGTTGAAAATGATGGGCCAGAGTAAGGTAGAAACAGAAAGGGTTCAGAAAGTGGCCCCAAGGCAGACCAAATGACCCTATTTGTGCTTCCTCACACTCTAAGGGAGGAGTCTTAAGGAAGAAGAGGACACGCCCTTCACCTCCTCCTCCTCCTCCTCCTCCTCTCCTCTTCCTCCTCCTCCTGCTTCTCTTGGATCGATAACTCCACCGCCCTAAGTCTGTCTCTATTCTGTCCTTTCTCTTTCTCTTTCCTTTCCTTTCCTCTATTCCCATATTCTCTCTCTCTCTCTCTCTCTCTCTCTCTCTCTCTCTCATTTTAATTTAATTTTCTTCCTTGTTTTAAGTAATAACACCTTGACCATGCTCTCTCTCTCTCTCTCTCTCTCTCTCTCTCTCTCTCTCTCTCTCTCTCTCTCTCTCTCTCTCTCTCTCTCTCTCTCTCTCTCTCTCTCTCTCTCAGCCAGCCTCTTACGCATTGTATTCCTATCTTGCCTCTTCCAATCATTCCTTCAATACTTCACATCCTCCTCCTTCCCTTCCCTTTCTCCTTTCCTTCATTCTTTCCTCCTTTCCTTCCTTCCTTCCTTCCTCACCACACACTCCTAACCTTTCTTCCCATGCTTCTCCCCTCACAGAATCCCTACTACCCCTTCCCCTTCCTTTCCTCGGTGCAGTGGAGAGGGGTGACAGTGCAACAGGTTACAGGAGGTTGCAGTAGAGTGAGGCGAGGCCGGTGGGAGGTAGTGGGCGGATAGGGGGCCGCGGGGTTCGATCGAGGGTTGGTTGTGTTAGTGTATACTCACAGTGCGGGCTGGGGAGTGGACCAGAGTGAGGGTGGAGCGGTGGCAGTCATCAGAGGAGGCGGTGTCTTCCAGAACCGATCCAGCGCTGCCACTCTCGCCGCCCCACCACCCTACTAGCGGCCGCACCTGCTCCGGGAGGGGACGAGGGGAGGGAGGGAGGGAAGGAGGTGACTCGAGCGTTGTTTGATATACAAGGTAGTGTGTGTATGCCTAATGGGCGTAATGCTAGGCTCTGAGGCACCACCTGTGACCTGTGACCCCTGCACCACCTGTACACCATTACCACCTGACCTGACCTGCAAGCACACCCGAGGCACCTCACCACCTCAGCCCAAGCTACTCACCTGCATGTCCGGCTCCGCCTTGGTGCCGGGCTGCAGGGACGCCGCCGAGGAGGGACGCGTGGGGTCGCCGTGCCCGTGCCCCGCCGCCTCAGGGTGCACGCCGCCGTTGGCCACGCCGTTGCTGGAGGAGTACGCGACCTGAGGGAGAGGAGTGGGAGTGTCAGCATGAGGTGGAGGCGAGGCACCTGTCTGGCTACAGCTATTAGGAAATAAAAATGTTGTTGTTGCTGTTGACTGTGCACTGTTTGAGTGGTGACCACTGTCGTCAGCTTTCTCCATCCCAAGCAATACCACCCCTCCCACCCCCCACACCCTCCCCCGCTGGCTGACAGTCTGCTGACGATACCATCATACTAAACACAGATAATGATCCCCCTCCCCTTCCCCCCCAGGGTGCTCTATTGTATGAGTCAGCGTGGCCAGGGTGGTGAGGCCTGCCTGGCGCCGCACTCACCTGTTGGTCGTTCACTACGATGGTGACAGACTTGTTCTTCTCATGGGTGGCCCGCTTGCCCTCACCATTCACGCCGGGACCTTTTGGGCTGGATGTCTTCCTGGCGGGGCTGACCTTGAGGTGTGGAGGCTGATGTGGCACCGTGGCACCAGGGTCGGTGGTGGTGTTGGTACCTTCACCGACAGGTATGGTGGTGGTGACCCTGGGCTGACCTGGTGACCTTGTTTGAGCGTTGGGAGTCACACCTCCGTTCACCACCACCACCACGCCTTGGTCACCGCCCTCACCTTTAGAAGGAAAATAAAACATCATTGCAACAGTACAACATGCAAGGCGGTGCACTGAATGTCACTGTTAGGTCACCTCAAGGCGGGGAGGGTGGGAGGGGCAGGGGTTGTGTACTCACCTGGTGGATCCTTGGTTATACCGTTGTCCTTGGGTGAGTTGACGCTAATCTTGGCCGGTGTGCCTGGCTCGGACTGGTAGGTGACCGGCTCATGCGTGCTCACTCGTGTTCTCTGAGGACTGGCCGATACTCGAACCGGACTCACTGTAATCTTATCCGAACTGACGGACGTGCGTTGGTGTCCTGATACTTTCCTTGGACTCGAAGCTACAGACTGCGGTGCGGACATAGATGAGAGGTGGTGGGGGGTGGAGGGTGCCGCGGAGACGGGCCTTACGGGAGCTTGTCTGGCCGGGCTGGGTGGGATGTGGACCATAGTAGTGGAGGCTGGGCGGGGCGTCGGCGTGGGCGTGGGCGTGCCTGACACCATTCTACGGGGTGTATGGGGCTCACTAGGGATGGTAACTCTGGTGGTGGAAGCTGGAGGTGTCCCTGAGTCCCTGACGTCCTTAGGGGTACTAGGGATGAGATTAGGGGTGGAGGATAGCGCGGTTAGGGACACTGTTCTTGGTGGGTCCTTCCTAGAGGCGGAGGTGGATGTGGATGAGTCCTCGAGGGTGGAGAGATGCGTGGATGAGAGGGAGGATGAGGCGGAGGATGAGAGGCGAGGTGGAGGGGAGGAGACGAGGGGTAGTTCGTCCCCTCTCATGGTGCAGCTGTCCTGGCCTGGCCCCTCACGCTGCTGGGGGGGAGAAAGGAGGGGGGTTAGTGGTGGGGCACTCAGACAGACAGACAGATACACACACACACACACACACACACACACACACACATATATATACATACACGGAAGATCCCCGTACACAAATACAAGCATTAAGAAAAAATATATAACTTTTTTTCCATGTTTTCCGGCCTTCAAGATGGATTCCAATTTCCTTCTCTCTCTCTCTCTCTCTCTCTCTCTCTCTCTCTCTCTCTCTCTCTTGCAATGGTGAAATTCTCCTTGCATTGAATCTTATATTACAACTTCATCTTATTCATTAGTTTATTCACCAGTGTATATCTATTTACATTTATATTTATTCATTTATTTATTCATTGATCTATTTACTGCATTTATTTATTTTCTCTACTCTGCTTTCTCTCAGTTCCGTCATCGTGGTTTCAATTTCTTTTAAGTTTCTCCTCCTTGTCGTCTTACTTTTTCTTTTTTTTCTTTATCATCATCATCTCTTCAGTGTTTCAATTCCGTCAAACAAGCAAGCAAACCTATTATCTGACTGCATTATCTATACTCGGTCTTTTCTATTTCTTCTACCTTCAGTTTTAGTCTGCTCTATTTCCTTTCCTTCAATTTACTTAGTCATGACATGCATTCACTTGTAACAGGAAGGACGTTCAATCTCCCTTCCTTCCTTCCTTCTTATCAACATGCAACCTTCCTTCCTTCTCTTCCTCTCATCTTTCCTTGATCAAACTGCCTTCCTTCCTTCTTATCAACTTGCAACTTTCCTTCCTATCTGTCTTTATCTAACTTACTTCCTTCCTTCTTATCAACCTGTAATCTTCCTTCCTTCCTTATCTTCCTTTCTATCTACCAGCATGCATCTTTCCTTCCCTTCCTTCTTCCATATCTTACTTTCCTTCCTTCTCTCTATCTATATTCCATTCCTTATTACCTACCTACCTACCTACCTACCTACCTACCTACATACCTATCTATACACATCCTTCCCCTCCTAACCTAACCTAATCTACATCCTTCCTCTTCTCCTACCTTCCCTATGTACCTCCCTCCCTCCCTCCCTTCCTTAATACGTAGCTGATAACCTTACTTCCTGCTATTTAATGACACGTTACCATCAGCTGATCTTTGTTGACATGCCACACACTATCAGCTGATCTGTGTTGACGTTCCTTCACCCTTGTTTACATTCCTATACCTGACTTGCAGAGGTTAAGTATACAATAGTTGATGTTATTTATACTTGTTAATATACGTAGCTAAGCAAGGCCGGGTGAAAACTATACAAATCGTAGACATTTTGACTTAGGTTTATATTATATTTTAAATGGATGCTTAGCTAAATAGATTGATAGAGAGTGAGTGAGTGAATGAAAAAGAGAGAAAGAGATAAATTCCTGACCTAATTACGATCAGATACTTGCATTGGACAAGTCAATGACCCACAACGGTGTGTGTGTGTGTGTGTGTGTGTGTGTGTGTGTGTCTTACTGAACTGACCGCATTGCACTGCACGACTATACGTGTACCTACATCCAAACAAAGAGAAAAAAAACGAAAAAAAAAACGAAAAAAAAAAAAACGAATATATAAAAATAACTAAAAACGTTTGTAATTTCCAATATAAGAAAGAAAGCAGGCAGTACTATTTTTTTTTTTTAATTCTCTCTCTTATATTTTTTGTCATATATTCTTACATTCTTTATCGGTTATCGTCTAGCAGTTTTATTTTTTTAAGAGTTAACAGAGGAAGGAAAGAATGTTGTTGTTTTGTGGATCAAAGATTTGTAAATCTTCGATTGTCATATTTTTTTTATTTTAGAGTTGTATTGTTCTTTAGGAATTGAAAACATCCCGATTGTGTTTTGTTTTATTTATATATTTTTTTCTTTCGTATAGATGGAATGCGCATGGATTGAAATATAAGAGAAAGAGAAAGAGAGAAAGAGAAAGAGAGAGAGAGAGAGAGAGAGAGAGAGAGAGAGAGAGTAAAGACAAATAGTAATAGTAGTAATAATAATAATAATAATAGTAATAATAATAATAATAATAATAATAATAATAATAATAATAACAACATTGACCAACACGAGCCACGTAACACACAAAAGAAAGATAAAATCAAGATAATATATATAACAAAAACAAGAGAAAACTTTTTAAAATTGCATCGTTTACCCCAAGACTATATTATTATTATTATTATTATTATCATTATTATTATCTTTTTTTTCTTAAAGTGAGACCAGAATATATATTTACCCCAGTTGCGTGCGTGACCTTCTCTCTCTCTCTCTCTCTCTCTCTCTCTCTCTCTCTCTCTCTCTCTCTCTCTCTCTCTCTCTCTCTCTCTCTCTCTCTCTCAAACAGGTGTTGTGACGTACCTGGCCACACCTGTACTGGCTAGTGACACCTTACCCTGTGTGTGTGTGTGTGTGTGTGTGTGTGTGTGTGTGTGTGTGTGTGTGTGTGTGCAAAACGTGAAGTAAGGTGAGTTGAGAGAAAGGATACACACACACACACACACACACACACACAAGGTTAGTATCGTGGTTTTAGTTTCATTGCACAGCGGAACAAGTTGTAGTTTCCTGAAGGTTGTCCTGCCTCCTTCTTTTTCCTTCCTTTCTTCCTTTTCCTCCTTCTTCCTTCATTATTATTCTCCTTCCTTCTCCTCCTCCTTTCCTTCCTTCTTCTCCTTCCTCATTTCTTTCTTCCTTCTCCTCCTCCTCCTTTCTTCACTCTCCTTTACTTCTTCATTCACACCTACTTTTACTTCCCTCCTTCCTTCCCTCCTTCTATCTTTCATTCACATTCGTTTTTCTCCCTTCCTCTCTTCCGGTTTCTCTCTCCTTCACTTCCTCAC
>JAXIVD010000537.1:137146-143993 GCA_036785275.1 Cancer borealis | reverse complement strand
AAGATAAAGTTCGTTTGCCTAAAGTACGTCAGGATAAAGTACGTAGGGTATAAAGTTCGTCATGTCAAAAGTTCGTAATGGAAAAAATTCGTTATGGAAAAAAATTCGTAAGGTTAAATGTTCGTCGTGCCAATGTTCGTTAGAAAAATGTTCGTACGTGTTAGGATCGGCTAAGTTAGGTTAGGTCGTTATGAATATTTTACATAGGTACATACGTACCATACGAACATCTGCATACAAACTTTAGCGTACGAACTTTTTGGTACGTACTTTTTTCAAACGAACTTTATCCCTTACGAACATTTGCTTACGAACAATTGCGTACGAACTTTATGCATACGAACTATTTCCATACATACTTTGGTCCTAGAATCACATATGGGTTTAACTCTTTAAGTGATTTATTTAGTGGATCGTTTGAAAATGCGACTTTGTGTGCTGTGATAAACTCTGTTTTAAAGTTATATTCTGAAAATTAGTCAAGATTGTGTTTCACTTGTCTTATAGGAAGTTTTATTTCATGTTTGGTGTGCATCTCTTTGTTTTAATATGTATGTTATTCGGTTTGTATATCTATTTGGTTTTTATATTTTGGTTTGTATGTCTAGCTTGTTTATATGAAATCTTATATTAATTTATGTTCCTGATATTTTTATTGGTCTTAGGTTACTGTTAGTTTAACGTTTAATGTTTTAGTAAATTTTGAGTTATTTTATCATGTTTGTCGTTGTTACTGTTAGTTTAACGTTTAGTGTTTTAGTAAATTTTGAGTTGTTTTATCATGTTTATCGTAGTTACTGTTAGTTTAACGTTTAGTGTTTTAGTAAATTTTGAGTTGTTATATCATGTTTGTCGTTAGTAACTTTGGTAATATATGATTAGTTACAGTTACAGTTACAGAAATGTATTGGGTTGGATCCATTTATCAATAAGCATAGTTTGTAAAATCAATGTACATGTTGTTCTGGTCAATAAATAATCTGAATCTGTGTCCGCGCTAAGGGAGCACTCTGCTACAATACTCCCCCCTAGTGACGAGGAAGGAGGAAAGATATCTTGGTGGTGCGGTTCTGTTGTTGTTGTGCAGCCGATTTAATGGTAGAGATGTCTGGGGCCAACAGATATGCCGGCTTGATTCGGTCGATGGTCACCGCATCTTGAGCGCCGTTCCTGTCAATGGTGACAGTCTTCCTGGTCCGTCTCAGGACGAGGTAGGGTCCTTGGTAGGGCTACGTCAGAGTGCGGCGGACGGCATCCACGCGTATGAAGACGTGGGTACAGGTGTCGAGGTCCTGGCTCACAAAGTTTCTCATCGGGGAAGAACGAGGCTGCACTGGCTGAAGGTTTCTCATGACACCTTTGAGGCGGGAGGCAAAGACTTGGGCACTGCAAAGTGCAGGGTCGGGTGTTTTAACCAGTAGTTCGCCTGGGAGCCTAAGGTTGGTGCCGTAAACCAGCTCAGTCTAGGAGTGGTGCAGGTCTTCCTTCAGGGAGGACCTGATGCCGAAGAGAACAATGGGGAGAGCCAGGGACCAGTTCTCTCGTTGGGTGGAGGCCTTCAGTTGGCGATGGAACCGTTCGACCATGCCGTTGGCCTGAGGGTGGTAGCTGGAAGTCCTGTAGCAGCGAATGCCGAGCAGAGTCATGACTTTGTTCCACACGTTGGCCTCATACTATCTGCTGCGGTCTGAGGTGAGGCTGAGAGGGACACCGAATCTGGAGATCCAAGTAGCGATGAAAGCGTGGGCGACGGTGTCTGTTGTGATGTCAGCGATGGGGGCGGCTTCGGCCCAACGTGTAAAACGATCCACACAGGTGAGGATGTAGCGATGACCGGCAGAGGGTGGCAGGGGACCGACCAGGTCAATGTGGATGTGGTCGAATCTCTCCGTAACGGGTGTGAAAGTGCCGGGCGGAGAGTGAGTGTGTCGAGTCACCTTGGAGGCTTGACAGTTGGTGCAGGTATGAATCCAGAGTCTGATGTCCTTGTTGATGCCCTACCAGATGAAATGAGACGTCATCAAGTGTTGTGTAGCTCGGATACCAGGGTGAGAGAGGTCGTGAAGCTGACGGAAGGCCTGGTAGCGATGTCGCCGTGGCAGGTAGGGACGGACAGAGTCTGTGGAGACGTCAGCGTAGAGAGCGACATTGGTGCCTGGGAGCGTAAGTTTCTTCATCTTGAGCGCCGGGTTGTGCAGTAGCTTGTCCAGTTCAGCGTTGCCGGACTGGTCAGCAGCTATGGCGGCGTAATCAAGAGAAGAAGACGTCACAGCAGTAATGTTGCGGGAGAGGGCGTCTGCTGGAGCGTTTTCTGCACCTTTGATGTACCTAATGTCGGTGGTGAATTGAGAAATGTCGTCCATGTGGCGGAACTGCCGTGGAGTGTAGGAATCCTTGTTTCTCAAGAAAGCAGTAGTAAGCGGTTTGTGGTCGGTGTACACATGGAAGCGACGGCCTTCAATGAAAGAGCGGAAACGCTTGACGGATTTGAAGATGGCGAGAAGTTCTCGATCGTATGCGCTGTACTTGGTTTCGGCCGTGTTGAGCTTCTGTGAGAAGAAGGCAATTGGCTTCCAGGCACTGTCGACGAGTTGTTGGAGGATGGCACCAGTCCAAGTATCGGAGGCGTCTGTCACTATGGAAGTCTCCGCGTCAGGAGATGGGAAAGACAGCATGACTGTGTCGCTGAGGGACTTCTTAGCTGCGAGGAAAGCAGCGTCAGCGTCTGGAGTCCAATTGAGAGTGACAGACTGGCCACGCTTACAGGGCTTGACCATGGCGTAGAGTGGTTGAAGCAGGAGAGAGCAGTGTGGGATGAAGCGGTTGTAGTAGTTAATCATACCCAGGAATTCTTTGAGTTTGCGCTGGGTGGACGGCTTCGGGAACTGCTGAATGGCTTCACATTTCGTGTTGAATGGAGCGATGCCTGCTGGAGTTACAGTGTGACCGAGGAAGGTGAGAGAGGTGACACCAAACTCAGACTTGTCCACATTGATCTGTACGCCATAGTCTTGTAAGCGGGTGAGGACTTGGTGAAGGTGTTGTCGGTGTGAGGCTTCATCTGGGCTCGCGATGAGTAGATCGTCGATGTACGCGAAGCAGAATGGCAAGCCTCGAAGAACCTGGTCAATGAAACGTTGGAAGCTCTGGGCCGCATTCATGAGTCCAAAAGGCATCCTGACATATTCAAACAGACTGAAGGGCGTGATGATGGCGGTCTTTGGTATGTCGTCAGGGTGTACTGGAATCTGATGAAAGGCCTTGACGAGGTCTATGCGTGAGAAGATGGCGGAGCCAGCGAGCTGGGACGAGAACTCCTGGATGTTTGGCACGGGGTATCTATCCATCTGGGTGTGAGAGTTGAAGGCACGCTAGTCTCCACAGGGCCGTATGTCGCCGTTTTTCTTGGGGACGACGTGGAGGGCTGATGACCAGTTGCTGCTGCTTGGCCGCACAATACCTAGGCGCATCAGAGACTCGAACTCGGCCTTGGCTTGTCGGTAGCGTTCTGGAGCTAAACGACGGGCCTTGGCGTGTACTGATGGTCCTGTTGTCTCGATGTGATGCATGACGTGGTGTTTGACAGGCAAGCTGGTTGAGTAAGGCTGGATTAGCGTATGGAAAGACTTAAGCAGGTCAACAAACTGGTGGTCCTTTTGAATGACGGCGAGGTGCGTGCTGTTACCTGGCACTGGTCGCGCTGTGGAGGAGATGGAGGTGAGTGGGTCAACCAACTTTTGACCTTTGACGTCCACCAAGAGGTTGAAATGTCTTAGAAAGTCTGCTCCGAGGATTGCCTGCGAGACGTTCCCGACGTAAAAAGTCCATTCGAAGGAACGTCGGAGGTGGAGGTTTAGTTGCAAGGTGTGCCGTGAGTAGACCGGTATCTTGGTCCCGTTAGCGGCGAAGAGATGCAAGATGGGAGGTAGGGTTCGTAGATTGGCGGTCGCGGGGATAATACTGACGTCGGCGCCGGTATCAATCAGGAACCTTATGTTGGAGCAACTGTCCTGAAGGTGGAGCAACGCTGAGGGTTGGCGAGCAGCGCGCTGCACTAATACTCGTCCTTTTTGTTTGACACCTTGTATGTGCATGGGGCGGCACACTTCGAGGCTCTGTCGCCGTAATTACTGTGGTACCAGCAAAGTTCTGGGCTTCTCGAGCGGGGACGGTGCTGGTGGTGTTGGGGAATGGAGGAGCGGGACCGTTGACGGTCCTGGAACTGCCTCTTGAAGGAAGTGACCTCAGTCGTTAGCTGGAATACCAGCTTGGTGAGCTGAGCGAGCTGAGTGTTGTCCTGAGTAGTAACTGAGGACACTCAAGAAGCCTGTGGTGTAGGGATGGTTGCCATAAAGTCGTCTGCCAACTTAGCGATGGCATCAGGGTTTAGGCTGTCCTTGATGCTGAAAAGAGCGAGCTGTGTAGCGGGAGGCAGGCGTTGATAAAACAGCTGTTTGAACAACTCGGTGTCGTATTTGTCTCCGAGTAGCTGCTTCATGCGACGTAGTAGGTCTGTAGGCTTCTCATCACCCAACTCCTCCTTGGCGAACAGCTCTTTGAGGCGGGTAGCAATAGAAGATTGAAGGGTTGAGAGTAGAGCAGTCTTCAGGTCTTCATAAGAAGTGGTGGAGGTGGAAGCTTTTGATATGACGTCGGAGACTTGTGAAAGGACGTCAGGAGGCAGGAGGCTAGCAGCATGGGTGAACTGGGTGAGGCTATTGGAGATTTTGGATGCCTTAAATCCGCACTCCAAAATAGCGAATCACATAGACGGGTTCTGTGGGCAAAAAGGTGGCGATCTGAGTGCCACGGCTGTTGCAGTGTGGAGGTCGTCGTTGCCAGGCATGGTGAAGTCGATTGTTGAACTGAGTGGCAGAAGCGCTGGCGTGAACAGGCCGCGGTGTCTCAGGGAACGAACCAGGTAACACTAGTGACACTGGTGTATAAACACGTCCCATGTAGGGCACCTTGGTGGACACTAAGACACTGAGTGTCCGGGAAGGGACTGTGTCGGAGGCGTCTGTCACTATGGAAGTCTCCACGTCAGGAGATGGGAAAGGAAAGACAGCATGACTGTGTCGCTGAGGGACTTCTTAGCTGCGAGGAAAGCAGCGTCAGCGTCTGGAGTCCAATTGAGAGTGACAGACTGGCCACGCTTATAGGGCTTGACCATGGCGTAGAGTGGTTGAAGCAGGAGAGAGCAGTGTGGGATGAAGAGTTTGCGCTGGATGGACGGCTTCGGGAACTGCTGAATGGTTTCACATTTCGTGTGGAGTGGAGCGATGCCTGCTGAAGTTACAGTGTGGCCGAGGAAGGTGAGAGAGGTGACACCAAACTCAGACTTGTCCACATTGATCTGTACGCCATAGTCTTGTAAGCGGGTGAGGACTTGGTGAAGGTGTTGTCGGTGTGAGGCTTCATCTAGGCTCACGATGAGTAGATCGTCGATGTACGCGAAGCAGATGGGCAAGCCTCGAAAAACCTGTTCAATGAAACGTTGGAAGATCTGGGCCGCATTCATGAGTCCAAAAGGTATCCTGACATATTCAAACAGACCGAAGGGCGTGATGATGGCGGTCTTTGGTATGTCGTCAGGGTGTACTGGAATCTGATGAAAGGTCTTGACGAGGTCTATGCGTGAGAAGATGGCGGAGCTAGCATCGACTGGAGAGACTGTCGACTGGAGAGAGGAAAACTCAAACTCCAGTTGAGGTTGTTTATTATCAAAAATATAGTATGTATAAAGAAAATAAAAATTTGAACAACAATTATTACAGATGGTAAATGCGCGCTGTCTGAGGACAGAGCGTGACAAGTTGAATATGTGTGCTGATGTGCAGCGTAACAAAATACATAATAATATAAACAAAAGGAAAACATAAATAAAGATATATAATGAATACAAAATGAACATGAATATTAAAAAACATAATGGAAAAATATAAATTATAAATTGTTTGGGCTGCAGCCGCATTTTCCTTGTAGCGGAAGAAAAGAATGTGTGCCCGCGCTAAGGGGGCACTCTGCCACAATATATATATATATATATATATATATATATATATATATATATATATATATATATATATATATATATATATATATATATATATATATATATATATATATATATATATGTATATTTATACATTCATATATATATATATATATATATATATATATATATATATATATATATATATATATATATATATATATATTATATATATAAATTTAAATATATATATATATATATATATATATATATATATATATGTATATTTATACATTTATATATATATATATATATATATATATATATATATATATATATATATATATATATACATACATACATACATACATATATATATATATATATATATATATATATATATATATATATATATATATATATATAGAGAGAGAGAGAGAGAGAGAGAGAGAGAGAGAGAGAGAGAGAGGCCTGTCAGTTGTCAGCAAGATCCTTGAAAGGGTGGTAGCTGAACAACTGACCCATCACTTGGAGGAGCATCACCTCCACACGACAGTACGGGTTCAGAAATGGTCGCTCAGCCTCAGACCTGCTTCTCCTGCTCACCAAGGCATGGCAGGATTCCCTCGACTCCAGCCGTCCCTCGCTCGTGATAGCGTTGGACATTGCAGGGGCTTTTGATGCTATTTGGCACAAGGGCCTCCTAGCTAAACTCGAACAGCACGGCCCTGTTGGCACTGTTCTCGAGTTACTTGCAAGGCAGGAGTCTTAGAGTGGTATTAAACGGGTGCACGTCTGCCACATACCCAGTGGAGACTTCTGTTCCACAGGGCTCGGTTCTGGGTCCCACCC